>JADZMA010000198.1:0-42368 GCA_020796225.1 Arion vulgaris
ACGATGGCCCAACCGTTCAGAAAGTAATGGCAAATTACTGAACGTAATAATGCCTAGAAAAATCACAAACAGCGTTAAAAAAGCTAGAGTTGATTTGTAAAGTCATGTAAAGGATATGTAATTAACTTTTACAATAAATCCTAAGGCTCTCTTGTAAAAAATGAATTCATCAGTCAAATATCTCGGTCTGGATTTTTCTTTTTTCTTCGAACGCTCCATATCGAGCAATTGTTAAACCACTCTTTGTGATTTGAATATGATCTGAGCCTACGAGCGATTGCACCTTTGTGTAAGTTATACGCCTACAAGTAAGCCAACACATCCGACTTCTGCGGCGTTTTTTATGTCCTATCGTAGCTTCCCTAGGCCCCTACCTTAGTCGGCTCTTACAACAGTATGTCATCAGTATTACTATTCTTGCCCCCTTGAGGTCCAGGCAACACACGGGCGGTCCGGATTCAAACCAACGAACTTTGAAACGCAATGCATACGGTTTAACAAAATCGTCACAGAGATTTCTATTAGTTAAAGTGCTGTATTTTGATATATGTGCCATAATTGTATGTTGTCATATAATCGTATGTTGCCATATCATCGTTTTGTTGTCATATCATCGTGTGTTGTCATATAATCGTATGTTGTCATATAATCGTATGTTGTCATATAATCGTATGTTGCCATATAATCGTATGTTGTCATATAATCGTATGTTGTCATATAATTGTATGTTGTCATATAATCGTATGTTGTCATATAATCGTATGTTGCCATATAATCGTATGTTGTCATATAATTGTATGTTGTCATATAATCGTATGTTGTCATATAATTGTATGTTGCCATATCATCGTATGTTGACATATCATCGTATGTTGTCATATAATTGCATGTTGTCATATCATCGTATGTTGTCATATAATCGTATGTTGTCATATAATCGTATGTTGTCATATAATCGTATGTTGTCATATCATCGTATGTTGTCATATAATCGTATGTTGTCATATAATCGTATGTTGACATATCATCGTATGTTGCCATATAATCGTATGTTGTCATATAATTGTATGTTGCCATATAATCGTATGTTAACATATCATCGTATGTTGTCATATAATCGTATGTTGTCATATCATCGTATGTTGTCATATAATCGTATGTTGTCATATAATCGTATGTTGTCATATAATCGTATGTTGTCATATAATCGTATGTTGTCATATAATCGTATGTTGTCATATCATCGTATGTTGTCATATAATCGTATGTTGTCATATCATCGTATGTTGTCATATAATCGTATGTTGTCATATAATCGTATGTTGTCATATAATCGTATGTTGTCATATAATCGTATGTTGTCATATCATCGTATGTTGTCATATAATCGTATGTTGTCATATAATCGTATGTTGTAATATAATCGTATGTTGTCATATAATCGTATGTTGTCATATAATCGTATGTTGTCATATAATCGTATGTTGTCATATAATCGTATGTTGTCATATAATCGTATGTTGTCATATAATTGTATGTTGCCATATAATCGTATGTTGACATATCATCGTATGTTGTCATATAATCGTTTGTTGTCATATAATCGTATGTTGCCATATAATCGTATGTTGTCATATAATTGTATGTTGCCATATAATCGTATGTTGACATATCATCGTATGTTGTCATATAATCGTATGTTGTCATATAATCGTATGTTGTCATATCATCGTATGTTGTCATATAATCGTACGTTGTCATATAATCGTATGTTGTCATATAATCGTATGTTGTCATATAATCGTATGTTGTCATATAATCGTATGTTGTCATATAATCGTATGTTGTCATATCATCGTATGTTGTCATATAATCGTATGTTGTCATATCATCGTATGTTGTCATATAATCGTATGTTGTCATATAATTGCATGTTGTCATATCATCGTATGTTGTCATATAATCGTATGTTGTCATATCATCGTATGTTGTCATATAATCGTATGTTGTCATATAATTGTATGTTGTCATATCATCGTATGTTGTCATATAATCGTATGTTGTCATATCATCGTATGTTGTCATATAATCGTATGTTGTCATATCATCGTATGTTGTCATATAATCGTATGTTGTCATATAATTGCATGTTGTCATATCATCGTATGTTGTCATATAATCGTATGTTGTCATATCATCGTATGTTGTCATATAATTGTATGTTGTCATATCATCGTATGTTGTCATATAATCGTATGTTGTCATATAATCGTATGTTGTCATATAATCGTATGTTGTCATATCATCGTATGTTGTCATATAATCGTATGTTGTCATATAATCGTATGTTGTCATATAATCGTATGTTGTCATATAATCTAATGTTGCCATATAATCGTATGTTGTCATATAATCGTATGTTGCCATATAATCGTATGTTGTCATATAATCGTATGTTGTCATATAATCGTATGTTGTCATATAATCGTATGTTGTCATATAATTGTATGTTGTCATATCATCGTATGTTGTCATATAATCGTATGTTGTCATATAATCGTATGTTGTCATATAATCGTATGTTGCCATATAATCGTATGTTGTCATATAATCGTATGTTGTCATATAATCGTATGTTGTCATATAATTGTATGTTGTCATATAATTGTATGTTGTCATATAATCGTATGTTGTCATATAATTGTTAAGTAGTGACGAATTGGGTCTAAATAAGTAGAGATAAACTAGCCTTCAATTTTATGCTGGAAAAACTTGTGAAATCATATTATTGAACATGTCACACATTTGTATAGAAGGGTAACCTGCATGATTTTACAAGCAGAAGTAGCATATCTGTTGTAAAACTATAACATGGCATCAGATCTTATAGATCATAAGGAAGCCGTCAGAGCTGACTGGTGCCAGCCCACATTACTTTATTTCTTGATATTATCATTTTCTTTACATCATCTTTATTACATATAAATTTCTTCATCAACATCCAACATTTGATTCCCTGTTTCAACGAATTTTTATTTCCACGTTTTTTTTAATGAAATTCAGTTTTTAAAATGTTCGATTTTTTCACCAAATTTCAGGAACTGTGATGATTTGGACAATTATTATGGATATATTACGAGGAAAATCTCCAAGTACTGTAAACCAGCAATAACCTTTCTTAAACGAGTGTCAAAAATACTTCATTTATCAAGAAATGTATTGGTCTCAAAAATAACATCATTCGCAACAAATTTGGAAGATCAGACAACCAGGAGCAAGATAATAATCAAAAAGGGAAATAACTCAGGATGTGGTGAGTCAAAAATTTTAAAAATATTCTCAAGATTCTGGATATTACGTCACAATAATAGATTAAATATTTCTTCCATTACTTCACAACTTTGAAACCAACATAATAATTGAATTAATATATCTTCCATTACTCCTCAACTCTGAAAACAAAATACAAATTTAAAATAATGATAATTACAAAATATTTTAAAACGATAATTAAACAAGTTATTTGTAGATTATATATATATATATATATATATATATATATATATATATATATATATATATATATATATATATATATATATATATATATATATATATATATATATATATATATATATATATACAGTGGCGGCTCGTCCTAGGGACAGTGGGTCCGGCCCACCAAAATAAAGTGTAACGTGTATTTATTATTTTAAATTAAAATATATCCTAACCGAAACCATGATTTTTCCGAAAATATCTGTCTGACTCACCAACAAAATGATCACGAACCGCCACTGTATATATATATATATATATCATTATCATCAGGTGCCGTGCCGGCTGGCGTAGGCAATCATGGATCTCCACAAATCTCTGTCATTGGTGTTTGCTTTCAACTCAGATGTTGACACTCTACCGTGTCATGAAGTCAGGATATCCAAACTTTTCTCTCTGTGTCTTAGTCTGTCTCGTCTACCCTAGATTTTACCGGTTGTCACAATGTGTTATAAACCTCCCCTCCTCATCACTTGCCCGAAAAATGATGACTGCCTCTTTCTTATATTGATGATAGCTTTCTCTGTGTCTTGACCTCATTCAATACCTCAACATTAGTCATTATAGCAGTCCATCGGATTCTCATCATTTTTTTATAAAACCACATTTCTGTGCCCAATAGAATTTTGATCTTGTGTTCATTGTCCATGACTCGCACATATATATATATATATATATATAGCCATTTGAAATAAGGATATCATCAAACAATGATTGATTAATTGATTGATTGATTGATTGATTGATTGATTGATTGATTGATAGACCATCATCATTGCACTTCAGTGAGTAACCATGTGTGCTCCGATCTCTTTCTTACACATAAATGTATCATGGCAGTGCACGAACGCCGTAGCACAGGCGAGAGTCCCCGATGTTATTTTGAAGATGGTGAAAATTTTTATAGGAATTTGTATTTTAATCTTTCAATAAATTTTACCTGGCAACGGTTTTCGAATAGACTCTTCTCGATTGTGAACTGCCAATGGTTCTTTTATGTGCTTAAATTAAACATGGAACCTCCGTTTCTCGTCCATCTCCGATAGGACGATTCTAGGAGATCACCTACACTGAGATCGGGGATCTCTAGAAAATATCCAGAAGGCTCCACGAGGGAACGAACATGGTACCTTCAGCACGAGAGACAAGCACCTAGCCCCTACACCATAGAGATCACCATGTAATGATTTGAATACAGTTATTATCTACCAAAAGAAATTGTCGATGTCTTCCAACACTCTATATCGACCACTTGTTAACAACTCTATGTGATTTATATGTGATCTGAACCTAAGAGTGATTGTACGTTGTGCCAGTTATGCGTCTTTAAGTAGGCCAGCACATCCGATTTCTGCGATGCTTTTTATTTAGTAGTGTATTTCCTAGGTCCTACATCAGTCAACTCTTACGACATGCCTTGTAGGTCGCAGTGGTACTATTCTTTGTTTCTCTTGCGGGCTCCGGCAACACACTTGAAATACCAAATGAAATGAATACCATCAGATAAGAATTTGATTTTTGTATATTATCTACTGAAAGAAACTGTACAATCAAATTAGCAATTAAAGATATCTTATCTACTAAATTGAGGAGCGTTCGACCAAATGGATGAGAGTGATGGTTCCCATTCGATCTCAGGCAAGGTCAAGACATTTTTTATGTCTGGACATAAACAAAAATTCATAACCTGAACAGTTTGGCGGTTCTAGCCATGCGACCATTACATTTCTCAGGCTCATGTTTCCTCTGTCCTACACCATTCTTAAGAAAGGGGAGTAACACAAGCTACAAAGACAGTTTTATTTTTCTATTTACTGAAATAAAGAATTACTCGGGCAATCAAAGACACCTTATTTAAACATATTCCCCCGACCCAAGTAACTACGGTATGAAATATTTGTTATCTTTGTTTCTTCTTTTATTTTCAAAGTGATGACTCTATTTTGTAGCCACGCGAGGAAATTGTTCAGTATTCAGATGATCAAGCTAGCCATTGAACAATTAGATTGCAATAATTTGTTATCTATTGTTATAAAAACGATGTGATGGTTGCAATGTTGTATCAGTTCTACTGTTTAGTTTCAAGTAGTGTCAATTTTCAAGTTTACTGAGTTTACTGTTATGTGGTATATATTGATGGCAAATGTCTTAATGTATTACCTCTCGTAGTTTCGTAATCGGATACCGCATTTCTGCAAAATGCAACAATGTATATACATGTTTTTAAACATGTACGGCCGTGTTCGTCTTCACAGACGGTCAATTGGCAAGTGTTTTACTGTGACAATCTCAGAGTTTTTGCTTTTCTCTCTTGTCTTTCAGCTCATACTTAAGTCTTTTCTCAAAGACTCTGCCCTTGAGCAATCCGTGTTGAGCCCGAGCCGAAAGGAAGATAAAGTGTACTCTCTCTTTGTACCTATTCTGGACAGCTGATATGGAGAATGTGCCTTGCCCATTTTGCACAAACTCCCTCTCTACCTACTTGTTTCATCCAAACGAAAGACAAAATCTATACGTTTGGAATCAAGCAAGGTTTGCAGGAGATGTCAAAAGGTAGAAAGGAATACACACCTAATCATCAACTTCCTTAGGGTCCCTCCCCCGGGTTTTGATCAAGGCCTCTAGCCCTCTGCATTACTGTGCTGACCCACAAGGAACGCAGCAATATGACTTACATGTTATATGGTTCACATTATCTATCAGAAGACACCGTATGCTCTTTAGTGACTCATTCAAACCGTTCTGATGGTTGCAAGTAAAATTCAAACATTATTATTCTCTTAAAGTTACATTGAACCGGCAAGCAATGTTTTCATAAATCAATTATGGGCAACTTGTTCAAGCTCACCTCTCCCAGACAAGCTCTTCTCGGGGTTTTCCAATTTATGTCCAATCTTTTGAACTGTTGCCTCCCACGTTAATGCTAGCTTTGTGATTCTATTATAATTCATTCTCAAAGTTTGCCCAACATATCTCCATCTTCTCTTTCTTATAACAGTTGTTAAACAAATGGTTTACTAGCCATTTTTTTAAATTTTTCCCCTTTTAAGTCTTATTTTAAAACCCTTTAAAAAAAATTTTCCTAAGTTTGGGATTAATTTGTAAACCAAAAGCCGAGAAATAAGGGGAAAAACCACTGAAGAAAAACAAACAAAAAAAAGAAAAAGACAATTTTTCCAACTGGAAGGGCGGGAAACCTTCCCCAAGGGGGAAAACTAAAAATTTTTTAAATACGAAAAACAATAATAAAAACGGGGTTTCTAAAAAATTTTTAAAGGGGAAAAACCCAAAGAAAAAGTTAATATATTTTCAAAAGAAATCTGATTTGAATTTACAAAAAAAAAAATTTTGGGGTTTTTAAACTTGAAAATGGGTTTAAAAGTTAAGAAAGTTTTTTCTTCTTTTTCCCCCTTTTTACCCCCAAAATTTTTAAACCCAAAGATGTGAAAACCGGGGTTTTATGGATTTTAAAAAAAATTTCAAAAAAGTAAAAATTTTTTTGAGTTTTTCCCAATTAAAATTTTAAAATTAAAAATTTTTTTGGCAAAAGGAAAAAAAAAGAAATTTTTAAAAAACACAAAAAAAGGAATGAACAGGAGTTTTTTACCAAAAGTTTTTAAGAAAAAAATTTTTTCCCTTTTTCCCCTTTTAAAAAAATTGGGATTTAAAATTTCCTAAATAAAAAAGGCCAGTGTTTCCTCTGATTAAAACAAAATTTTTAAAAAAATGTAAGGGGGCCCCCCTTTTTCCAAGCGATAAAATTTGGAATAAAATTTTCCATGATTTCCTTTAAAAATTTTTGGGATGACCCCAAAAAAAAAAAGGAACCCCATGATATATCCCCCATTTTTAAAACTCGGTTTTTAAAATTTAAAGGCAGGGGGAAAAGAAAAGAACCTTATTTTCCTTTTAAAGGGTTTGCCCCTTTTAAGGGCCTTAAGGGTTCCCAAATGGGTTTTTCTTAAACAGGGGTTAAAAACCCAAAACCCCGAAAAAAATATAAAACAAAGGGAAGGATGATAAATTTTTAAAAATAAAATAAAAGAAAAAAAAACCCCAAAAGTTTTTTGCCAAAAAATTCGGCAAATTTAAAAAAAAAAATTTTGGTTAAACCCCCCAAATAAGGGTTTAAAATAGGGCCCAGCCCTTTCACAGAAAAAAAGGCAAATGAAAAGTGTTTTTAAAAAGTGGGGATTTTTCCCAACAACAACCAATTTTTTAAAAAAAAATTTCGGGGCCCAAAATTCCCCGGGTTTTTGGATTCAAAACCAAAAACAAGAAAAGGCAATCCCCCCCAAAGCCCCCCCTTTTGAAGGTTGTAAAAACAATTTAAAACAATTTTTAAAAAATTTTTGGGTTGAAAAATTTTGGAAAAACCCCCTTGGGTTTTGGTTTTCCCTTCAATTTTTTGATTTATAAAAATATGGTTTTTGGAAAGACACAGTTTTCAAAATTTTTTAATTCCCCAAAAAACCCAGCCTCAATAAAAATTTTACCTTACCCTTAAAAAAATTTTTTCCCCTAAAAGGTCTTAATAAAGGGTTTAAAAAACCAAGGCTAAAAGGGGAGGCATTTTTTAAAAATGGCCGAGACACATTTTATAAAGACCCCCTCGGGCTGAAACTTTAAAAATTCCCTTACGGGGTGTCAGGGGTTATAAAAATTTTCGGCCCTTTCCAACTTTTCCTTTGGGGCCCTTAAGGGAGAAACCCCCTTAAAAATATTTGGGGAACAGCCCCTTAAAAAAATTAAAATAGACTCTTTTCATGCATTAAAAGGGGGCAAAGTTCTTATGTTTTTAAATCTACTAAAAATTTTTTAAAACCCTTTTTTAGGGGGGAAGGGTTTCAAAAAAGGGAAAATTAAAAAATTTTAAAATCCAATGCCATTTTTGGGTAGCGGTGAAAAAACAAAGGCTTTAAAACGAAAAACCAGGAAAGGAAGTTAAATTAAAAAACCTTTTCCCCCCCAACAAGGGGGGAAAACCTTGTTAAAAAAATCGGGAAATTTTTTCCCCCTTTTCAAAAAAAAATACCCATTTAGGGTTGAAAAATTGGTTGGGGCCCGGGATGTTTCCTAAAAATTAAAAAGAGTTTAAAATTGGAAGGTTTTTTCCTTTGTATGGATTCAAACCAAAACAAATTCCAAAAACAGGCAAAATTTTTAGTTTTTCCCTTTGCCTTATAACCCTATTAATTATATAAACAGGGACAAAAAAATTTAAAGAAAAATTGTTTTTGGTTTATTTGGGAAAAAACGGGTTTTTTTACAAAACGAAATTCTTTTTTTAAATTTGGCTTTAAGAAACTTTTTTGGGTTAAATTTTTTTAAATTTTTCCCTGGTTGTTTTTTCTTGATAAAACTTTTATGGGAAATTTGGGGAAAAAGGAAAAAAGGGAAGAAAAACGGGGGGAAACTTTGGGGAATTACGTTTTCCCAATCCAAGGGGGGGCCCCGGGGTCTAATTTTGAGAATTTTAAAAATTTTTAACCCCCTGATTTTTTATAAAATTGTACTGGAAAAAATGAGTTTTCTTACCCTAAAAAAAAAATGGTTTGCTTTCCGACATGTAAGTCCTCGCTATAAAATTGGGGGACTCTGTCTTGATTTGGTCTTTCAATACGGGCGTGGATTGGGCCGGTGGAACGGGCGAGTGTGTGTAACGTTCTTCCAGGAACTGATGAAAAACATACGTTCGAAAAAGGGTGAGAACTATTTTTCCGGGCCCGGGGATTGCTCGACCGTTTCTTTGATTGAGGACCGGGTGGTGATAAAGTGCTCATTGTTTACTTATTTGGTCCCAAATATTTCTCATTTGCGCTGAATTAGGGTCAGGGAAAGGGTTTTTTCCATTGTTCCCAAAATTATCTTGTTTGTGCATTTTTTTTCCATCTTTGGGATTTATTTTGGCTAAACGTTATGTTTAAAAATAAAAGGTAACATACAAACCAGGAAAAATGGTATTATTGTTTTGGGTTAACCTTTGATTTATAGAAATAAAAAATGTTTTTTTTGGGGTTGTGATTATTCTCTTTTTTCATGACGACATGGGTTTTTTCAATTTTCCTTTTTTTTTTTTTTGTGAAAAATCAAAGCATGATTTATTTTAAAGTTATAATATTGATCAATATTTGTTATTGATCATTTAGTAACATACAACTGTTTGTTTATATAAGTAAATGAAGGATTTTTTTTCTTTTAAAACCTTGGTTTTTTTAAAAAATTTTTATTTTTTTTGAATGGGTAGTGACAAACTTTATGCTAACAAATATATGCTCATACATCCCCAAGTAGATGGCAAAGGGTTTTGGTGATATTCCGTGTCTCACTGGGAAAAATCCCTTTCATTTTTGTTTCTCACGCGCTTGGGTCCTATTCGGGGAAATTTTGGGACTATCGGGTTCGGGTTTCCGCAAAAAAAAGTATAGATTCGGGTATTATTACCCTGGTGCTAGTTCAATAAAATTTCATTAATAGCCGGGTTTGGGTTCAATATAATGTTCAAAAACCGTTGAAATTGCCCATTTTTTAGTCTCTCAAAACATGATTTTTTTAATGAAATTTTTAGGCTCTCTCTTTTAAGCAAACAAATGATGTCAAGTTAAATAATCCATCGGGGAAGATGGAGGTTGATGCTCTTTACACCCTTTAACACATCACATGTCCTTTTTTTGTACTTTCTGTTTTAAAAGACCCTTTTTTTTTAACTATCGAAACTTTTCTTATTCTTTCGATAGTTCTTCACGTCAAATTTTATCATTCTTTTTTTATAAAATTTGGGTTCCTTTGAAAAGAACGAAAGGACCCATTAAACCCGATTATGCCCCCGGGGGTGCCCGGGGCCTGTCCACCCGTTTTCAGCCAGTTTTTGTTTTACTGGGATGAGCTTTCCCAAAATTTGACCCCCTTTCTTTTTGACTAATTGGGCCCCGGATCTTCGCCTTTTCGATCAGCTTTGGCGTATTTTTGGGGCCTTTTGATCCCCCAAAACAGTGAGTTACTACTTTTTTGCTTTTTCTGACGGTTATTCCGGATTAAAGGAACTTTTTACGGGGCCTATAATGCCGGTTTAAAAAAAAAGGTAGGGGGGGGGCCCCTGCAAATTTTAGGCCCCCCTAGGTTTTTCTGTAAAAAATAAAAAAACTTTTACAAAAAAACCTTTTCTTGATTTTACTTTTGAGAAAAAAAAATTTTTAAAAAAGTTTTTAATATTAAGACAAATCAATTTTCCTTTTTAAAAAGAAAAAAATTTGCTAAATTGTTCTTTAAAAATGAAAGTTTTTTTAAGGGAAACGACCTTTTTCCCTTTATTTTTTTCCTTTTAATTTCCATTTTTTTTTAATACCAAATTTTTTTAACGTTCTGCTGCAAATTTTGGGGGTTTAAACCCTTTGGAAACAAAATTTTTTTAAATTTCCCCTTTAAAGAAATTATTTCCCCTAAAATTTGGGGGCCCCTTAAAAAACCCAAAAAAATTTTCCTTTTTTTGAAAAAAAATTTTTCCATTTTTTTTTTTAAAAAGTTTAAAAAATTTGGGGATTTTTTAAAAGGGGCCTCCTTCACCTTTTCGTTGAAATACAATTTTCTTTTTTTTGGTTTAGAGATTTCTAAGTTGGCCTGAAGCTTTTCTTTCCAAATTTTGGAAAAGGGGGGTTTGGAAAATTATTTGGAGTTCCTTTCAAGATTCTTCTTTAATGGAATTTTAATGAGATTTTCTTACACCTTTCATTTTCAAAATGGACACCCCTTTAAATTTCGTTAACTTTTCAAACAAAAAACAAAACAGTTTCCTTTTTTGTTTCGGGTTATTTTTTTTTTCTTTCACGGGGTAAAAGGGGGGGTAGTGGTATTGAAAACCCGCTTTCCCAAAACCGTAAAGGGTTTGAAAAAGTTTGGGTTTGAAATTTCCACCAAACCCTTGGAATTTTACTTTTAAACCTTCTTTGTTTTTTGGGGAGTTTTCCCCGGGTTGGGAACATTCCCCTTTTGCTCTCGGGCCTTTTTTCCCCCTTTTTCCCCCCTTGGGGAAAGATGAAAAAAATGGGGTTTTTAAATTGGGAAGGAATTTGGTTTTACCAACCCCCCAACCCAGTTTTTTTTAAAAAAATTTTGGCTAAACTGAAAGTTTCCCTGGGGGTAATGGAATTTTTGGTAATATTTTTTCAAATTTAACCCACCCCTTTCTTTCTACACCCAGGGGGGAAAAAGTTCTTCCTAAAAAAATTTTTTTTCCCTTCAAAATTTTCTTTTGGGTTTTTCCACCCCACCATTCACGCGAAAATTTTTTTCCAACGGGGGTTGCTTTTTGTTAAAACCATCGGGTTATTTTTTTTCCCCAATTTAAAATTTTCCGCCAAGGGCCCCGGGTTAAAAACCCAGGGCCAGTGCATTGCCCCCTTAAATTTTTCTGGCTAACCCCCAGGCTTTTTGGGCCTTTATTTCAAGTTGCTCCGAAGGCCTTACCCCTTAAAAACCCGGGGGAAATTTTACGGCCCCCTTTCGCTTTTTTTCCGTTCGGAAACCTTGCAATTTTTGTAAGGCCCTTTATTTTTTTCCCTATTTGGTTCCATCCGTTTGTTGGGGTTGGGAACTTCTGGGGCCCTTTTCGGGACCCGGGTGGGTTTCGGGAATTTGTTATTTTCCCTATTTCCGGCACCTAGCCCTTGGCCCCCCTTGGGGAAACAAGTTTTAAAATTTTTTAATGAAAAAGGGGGTTTTTTAATTTTCCGAAAGAAACGAACGAGATTTTATTTAAAAACCCACCTTTTTTCCCCCAAACATTTTTTCGGGGAAAATGTTTTTTTAAAACTGCAAAAAGTACCTTGGGTTTTAAGGCGGGAAAAAAAGTTTTTTAAAAAAGGCTTTACCCCCCTAATTCTTGGGGGATGTTTTTTACCCCTTTTAAAATTTTAAATTAATGTTTCCAAAAAGGCTTTTTTACTAAAAACCTTTTTTGCTCGGAACAGCTTTTTGGGGGACCATGTTCGAAATTCCTTTTTAAAACTATAAGACCAATTTTGTTTTCACTCCGTTGGTTTTTGCTTGCTAATTTTTGCCCAACCCCTTTTTTGTTTTTCAACTCGTTCCCAAACCGTTCCTCGACCCTTTTTTTATTTCTTTTTAAACCCCAAAAGAATAATATCTTTCCAAAACATATTTCACCCAATTTTCCTTTTTAAGTTTTTATTACCTTTTTCCTTTAGGTTCTTTTCAATTTCCTGTTTTTTTTTGTTCAAATTTGAAAAATTTTTGTTCTTTTCTCCAACCTGAATTTGCTTTCCCGAAAAAACTTATTGCAAACCCTCCATATTTTTCCCCTTTTGGCCCCCATTCCCGCCAAAACAGTTTTGTTTTTCCAAGGGCCCAACCATTTCGAGGCTTTTTTAACCTTTTTTAAATGGGGCTCTTTAATCCTGGACACCCCCCCCAATCCCCTTTGCCCCACTTTTTCCAAAAAAAGTTTTCTATTTTCTTCATTTTTCCAAAGTTTTAATTTAAAAACTATTGTTTTTTTCCATACCGTTTAATTTTTTAATCCCCCAAAACATTTGTTATTTTAAATTTTTCCTTTTTTGGATTATTAAAAACGGTTTTGTTTTTTTTAAATGGCTTTTTTAAAAATTTGCCTTTTAAAAAAATTTTTTCATTTTTTTTTTTTTTAAATTTGCAAAACCCTGAAAAATTTTAATTTTATTTTTTTTTTTTTTTGTTTAAAGGGCCATTCCCCTTAAAAAAATTTTTTTTCAAAATTTTCCCTTTTTTAATTTTTTTATTTTAAAACGTTTTTTAAAATTTTTTTAATGTTGTCTCTTCCCCGAAAACAAATTTTTTTAATTTCTTTAATTTTTTCCCTTTTTTAAGTTGTTTTTTAAATGAAAAAACATTTTTTTATTTTTTAACCTGAATTTTTTCCATTTGTTAAAAACGTTTTTGTCTTTTCTTAATTTTTTTTAAAATTTTGCTTAAAAAAATTACCCCTTTTATATTTTTGAATTTTGCTAAATTTTTAAAAATTATTTTATTTTTAATATTTTTTTTAATTTGGCATTACCTTTTTAAAAAATAAATTATTGTTACCTTTATTTTTTTTAAAAGGGTTTTTTGTTAAAAAAAATTATTGTTTTTTCTTAACCGAAATTTGTTGTTTTATCAAAAAATTTTATTTTTTTTTCTTTTTTTTCCTTTTTAATGTTTTTCCAAAATGTTGGTTTTTTGTTTTTTCTTTTTTTTTCCTGAAGGGTTTGTCTTTTTGGCCAAAAAAATTTTTGCTTTTTTTCCATATTTTTTTTAATTTTCTCATTTTTTGGTTTTCTTTTTTTTATTTTTGAAAATGTTGTTTTTTAAACCAAAAAAACGGTTTACTCCTTTTTTCATTTTTCCAATTTTTTTTCTTTCCCCCCAAAAAAACACTTTTTTTCCTGCTGTTTTATTCCCGTTTGTTATTTTCTTTCATTTTTTTCCTGTTTAATGTTGTCTAAATTACCCCTTAAAAACAGTTATTGTTCATTTTCTTATTTTTATTTAATGTTGTTCATTCCCCCCTTCCCAAAAAACAGGTTTTTTCTTTTTTCTTCATTTTTTTTTTTGTTTAATGTTGTCTCATTACCCCTTAAAAAAAAGTTATTTTCTTTTCCCTCTTAAATATTTTCCTGTTTAATGTTGTCTCATTCCCCCTTCAAAAAACAGTTATTGTTCTTTTCCCTCTTCATTTTTTTTCCTGTTTTGTTGTCTCTTCCCCGCTTAAAAAAACAGTTATTGTTCATTTCTCTTCATATTTTCCTGTTTAATTTTTTGTCTCATTATCCGTTTCAAAAACGGGATTTTTTATTTTTTTTCTTATTTTCATGTTTAATATTCATTACCCCTAAAAACAGATTAAAATCTATCTTGTTTCTTGCTAGGGACTATTCTCATGATTGAGACGTATATAAATCTACTTAACAGATCATCTACTGAAAATTAAATTTAAATTTAAATATATTATTATTGGGTTTCCAAAATTAGGTGTTAAAAAGGTGATCTCCCCAATTGGGCTACTAAAATTTCTATATTCTAACAAAAGCCCTAAAAAAAAAATTTTTAAAAAAACTGCCCTTCTGCCAGTTTTTCCCCGCTTTTATTTTTTGTGGGGTCGGGAGGGACATGATCTTGTAAATTTAATGAACGAAAGGGATAATACAGTCGGCACGAAAAAACCGGGTTTGGGGTTTTAAAAACAAAAAAAACCTCTTGATCTTACCGGGGATTGAACCCGGGTCTTCCGCAGGGGGTTTTCAATCCCCCCAACCCCAAATTTAAAAGCCAGACGTCCAATTTGGGTTCCTAACGCCCCGGCCAGACCGTCCAACTTGGTCAAAATGCCGCCCAACCAAAGAACGTCCAACTTGGCCCTAACCCCAATTTCTCCGCCGGGACGTCCAACTTGGTCTAACATCGCCAGACGCCCAACCCCGGTCTAACATGCCAGACGTAACGGTTAATGTGAACGTTCCAAAAAACCCCCAGCTAATTTTAAATCCCAGACGCCCAACAGCCCAAAACATGCCAGACGTCCCTTGGTCTAACTTTACCCCAACCCGGTCAAAAAAGCCCCAACCAACATCGCCAGACGCCCAATTTGGGTTTCCAAATAGTCAAACCTCCCATATGTAAATGTTTCATACTTTCCCTTTTTTGTATTTATTAAAAAAATGTGTTTAAACTGACTTATTTTTATTTTGTTAAAAAAAATCTGGCAAATAAGCCGGGGGGGGTCATTCAGAATCAGGACTTTTGGTTCTGGAAAAGACTTTGCTAGTCATTTCCCCCATGTTTGGTCTGGTTTTTTTCATTTTTTCGTTTGCCAATTTTGAAAGTGGTTTTAAAGCAACCCCGGGCTAGGGGAATGTCAGTTTTAAATGTTTTTTGCGGGCGCCCAACCGTGGTTTGTTGTGTTTTTGGGGGAATTCAAAAAATGGCGGACGGCGGTTATGACGAACCAACTCAATCTGCCTATGCAGTGTTTTGCGTGTGCGAAAGCTGCTTTTTGTCGTGATTGATGTTCCTTCGACAGGGTTGAATTAAATGATGAACTTTTTGTGTTGACCTTTAGCGACAGCCATATGCATTAATGGGTTTGCTGGTTTTTTTTGGGGAGGTAGGGAATTTCGGGAATTAGGCCCGCCCGGGGATTTTGGGAAAATTTTTTGTGTTTTTTTGGGGCAAAAGGAAAGGAAATTAGGGGGTGACCCTTGAAAGGGGTTGGAACAGTACATGTGAATCCGAACTTTTTGTTGACCCTTGTACAGTACTATAAAGGGTTTTGGTTAAGATCCCCCACCCCCTTTTCTTTTGGCTTCATTCTTCCTTCACTTTCGGTCTAAAACCCAAACTTTTTTTCGTGTATCTGAAAATGTTTGATTCTTGTTTTGTTGACTAAAAATGTATTAAATTTTCTTCCAGAAAATTTTTTATATACATTTAATACCCCTTTCCCCATTCTTTTTTTTTTGCTCTTTTAAGGGACCTACATAAATTTTGTACAACCTGTTCCATTCATCATTTCTCTACCCCCGGCTCCAAATTTATTTTTTTTGGGATGCTTTCCCTTTTGAAGAATCTAGGGGTTGGTGTCTCGTTTATTAGAAGTGTTGTTTATTCTTCTTTTTTTTCGATCATCCCTTTTAAGGACGTATAGTCAGACCCTTTGGCGGGCGGGCATGATCCTTTTGTTGGTGGGACCCATTTTCAAAAAAAATCAGGGTTTTTGGGTTGGGGTATTTTTTAATTTATTAAATAAAAAATCCCGTTACACATTTTTTTTTGTGGGGCCCCCCCACGGGGCCCTTAATGACGAGCCCCCACTGACCCTGGTATTGTGTTTGACTGTTTTTGCCCCTTTTTCCCCCCTTTTTAAAGGCATCCCTTAAAACCATAGGGCCCTTTCCCTGATTTACAATTAAAAGGGCTTGGATTTTTCCCAAGAGGATTTTGCGGGAGCCTAAGTCCGTTTTTTTCCGGACAGATTTGATTTTATGAGGGTATATCGGTTCCTTCTCTAAGGGTTTCCAAATTTGGGGTGGGGTCGGCCTTTTACACAACGAAGATCCCAATTCCTTAATGATTTTTAAAGAAATGTTGTCTGAGTTAAATTTCAACAGTGGTGCTGAATTTTTTTCCTACCAAAAAATTTCCAAAAAAGAGCTTTGGGGGGAAGGGAAAAAAGAGGGATAAAAGAGGGAAAAGATGGACGGAACTATCATCGTATTCTCTAATATATAACTTATGGTATGGTTTTTTCATTTTTTTTGGTACGTTAAAAACAAAGTGAAATCACACCAAAGTGGACCTACCAAAGTGGACCTTTTTGCGAAGTCCTTCTTCCTTAGAATGTGTTTATATATTAACCAGTTTTGTAAGTGATGTATCTTTATGTGATCAGGTTGCAAACCCACATGTAGTAGTTTTTTTGGGAAAAGGGACTAGTAAATATTCACTACAAAAACTAATAAATAGCTCTGAAATCAACGGGAATATAGACATATAAAAAATATATATATATATATATATATATTAATATTATATTTTTTGTGTTTTTCGATGTTTTTTCAAAAAATTGATTTTTCCAATTCTAAAATTCTGGAATTAATCAAGCTTTTTATTTTTTCTTATTTTTTGTTTCATTTCTTTAGTCTACTCCCAAAGAAAATTACTAAATTTGTGTTGTTTTACTGGGGACAGTTTTTTTTTTTTGATTAAAAGGTGTAGATTACAAAGTATGTTTTTGTTTATTTCAAAAATTTTTTTCTCTTCTTAATTTTCCCAAATTTTGATCTCATTTTTTTCTTTTGGTAATATTTTTTATAGTAACTTCTGTAACATTTTTTAAATTAAAAACTAGAAGGGTTTTTATAAGTTACCCCACCATAATTAATTTGACAAGAAGAATAAGTAAAAAAAAGAATAATAAGAACAGATGAAATTTTTTGGGGCCAAATTTGGGGAAATGTTTTTTTCATGAAGATTCTTTGAATAGTTTTTGACGATTGAGTGAGTAAACAAAATTCTGTAAATAAAAGAATCAAGTATGCGTTTTTTGATCAAAAAATTTTCTTTGATAAAAACCTAAATTTTTAATGTGATAATATTGATCAGAACCCCAAAATACATGACATCATATGAGTGAAATCTAGACTAGTTTTAACGATATTTTATTAATAAATGGAATTGGAAAAAATTTAAATTTTGGAAAAATTTCAAACCCTTCAGGCACTTGTCCTGTTTTGAGGCAAGAAAGCCAAGTTTTATTTTTTGGTTTTTAAAAATTTTTACTTTTCAATGTTTCCCCCCGGAAAAAATTTCCTTTTTTTTAAATACACCAATTTTGGAATTTCACTTTAAGGTGGGTTTCTAAAACCAGTGCCAACTTTTTTAATATGTTTAATTTTGGAATAAAATTATTTTTTTCAGGACTGGGGCCAAATTTGAACACATTAGAATGCCAACTTGAATTTTGTTTTTTTGGAATTTTCTTTAAGGTTAATTTTTCCTGTTTTGAGACACAGAAGTAACTTGTTTAATATGTTCATATTTTGGGAAAAAATTCACTTTTTTAAAGGCACTGTCCTGCTCTGGGACACAGAATGCCAACTTGTTTTTTAAAATGTTCAAAATTTTGGAAAAAATTACTTTTACACGGCACTGTCCTGCCCCCTGAGACACAAAAATGCTAACTTGTTTTAATATTTTATATTTTTTGGGAAAATTCCCCCTTACACGGCACTGTCCCGCTCTAGACACAGAATGCCAACTTGTTTTAATATTTCATATTTTGGAAAAAAAATTTCCCTTTTTAAAGGCACTGTTCCCCGCTCTAGGGCACAGAATGCTAACTTGTTTAATATGTTTATATTTTGGGAAAAAATTATTTTTTTTCACGAAACCACATATAAATTCCCGAAAAATCAATTTCCCGGGTGGACCCCAAAAAGTGAAATTTGAAATTTATATTGTCAGATTCTATTTATGTTGTGTGTCGTGGTGGATTTTTTTCCCCCTTCTGTTATATTTCGCGATAAAGGTATTTTAGTCAAAACGTTGCTGTGTACTGTTTTTTTTTTGTATTTGGTAAAAAATTTTACTTTTTGTTTTTTACGGGTTTTGCCATTGCCCTAGTTTTACTGCGGGCTTTCCTTAGATCATTTTGAAAAACCGACTACAGGGGGGATAACATTACTTCCCAAGAACGGGGGGATACATTTTTCCGGGAAAATGAGTTGAACGATAAAAAACACTACATGGCGGGGGAACAGGGAGATAACACATGTAAGCAGGAGCGAGGGAAGGGAACATTGCTTTAGCAGGGAGGAAACAGCGGTTGATGTTCCCCCCTTTTTTTCCATCCGAAGCCGGGCTTTTTAGCCTTCGGTTCGGGGCCGTGGGCATTAAACCCTTCGCCCCTGCCCCGAAACACCGTGAATTTTGGTGAACCCGGGTTTTTTTTTGCCACCCCGGGAAAAAACCCGCACCCCAAGGGGGCTTTTCACCCTGAGTCCCAAAGCGCTACAACACACTGGGCAGATGGGCCTATCATATTTAAAAACATTTAGAATAAAATACCATTCCTTTTTCCCCGACCCCACTGAAAGCAAATATTTTTTTAATATGGTTGATCATTTTTTTGACTATTTTCCGATAAAGTCACAAACATATATGAGTTGTGTCCTAATTTACAAGAATATGAAAGTAAACAAAACACTCATAAAATCATTTAATCTCTTAAAAGCTGTCCCAAAGCATAACTACATCTCAACACAATATGACGTTTTTTTTTTTCAAATTTGTAAAATTTATGTTTTTGGGTTTTTGTTTTGTTTAAGTATGCCAAAATGGCCAAAATTTTCGCAAGAACATATATTATTTTCTGTAGGGGTCACTCAGACGAAAATGTCTGAATTTGATCTGGTTTTGCCGATATTTAGTTTTTTTGCTTGCACATCTGGGAAAATGAGTAATTTTGACTTATGTTTCAAATTTGATTACAACATTTAACACCTTTTTTCTAAACAAAATGTGTTTCGAGAAAGCAAATTTAAACTAATTTTTTCGTTTTTTTTTTTACGACAGGAGATGCAAGATTTGGGGGTTCATTTGATCTTTTTACTAAACCCATAGCAGGCCTACGAAAATTTTTTTATATGGCCCTTTCCCCGTCTCTACAGACGGTCAAAAATTTGGAATGGCACCGTGACAACTTCCAAGGGTTTTTCCCTTTTTTCCTTGTCTTTTAGTCATACACAAATCTTTTTCCGGACTCTGCGCCCTTTTTAAAAAACGCTTTTCCCCACAACTCTGCCATTGGGTAGTTTGTCCAGTGCTGGGACCTATAGAAAATTTTTACTGAGGGCCTTTCAGAAACTTTATATCTGAGCAGTGGGGCCCGCCCCGGTGCCCTCTTTTACCCCTGGGAAAATTCACAGAACAACATTTGTTTTTTGTATGCTTAATTTACTTCTTCTCACATGCCCCCCCCATCTAAGTCTTTACAATTTGAGGGATGTCCATAATGGAAGGCATGTTTTACTTTTCAGTTTTCATTTTTTTTCTTTTTTAAAACTATTAATAACCGGGCATATATATATATATATAATATATATATATATATATTAAAATTTTGGCTTTAATGGGAAGGCTATGGGTGTGAAGAAAAAATATTAACTAAAAAATGATGTAAAAAATTAATGGCTGTGACGTGAACATCCCTTTCTATATTTGATGGGAATTTACCTAAAATATGAGATTTTTACCTTTTCTTTCATTTTTGTCAATCAAATGCGTAAATTGAGAACGTAATTGTGGTATAGTGAATTTCAAAACGTCCCCATCGACTTTTTAAAAAAAATTTTGATATTACATCCAAGTAGTGGCAGTTCCAGCAGCTGGGGCAGTTTATATCTCCCACATTGATCTTTTTTTCCAAAAGCACTAGTTTGCTATTTTATTTTCTTAAATAAATAAAATATATATTTTGTTTTCCGTCTTTGATCATCAAGCCGGGGGAATATTTGTATAAACATTGACGTATTTAAAACCGGCAGCAGGGGGGAAAGTATGATGGCATCCAAAAGAAAAAGTTGAAGCTGCTGGGGAAGGGGGGAGGGGTTTATATTAGTGTTACTGTTGTCGTATGATGTACATCATTTACAGCAAGCTGAGCTAGTCTTATTTCACTAAACCCAAGACCAGTATTTAGAATATGTTTTTAGTTGGGCTTGTCCTGACAAACCCAATTCATGATAAAACAATCTAGTTTGATTTATTGATTGCCCATTAATGGAATGATTGATTGATTGAGCCATATCGATACAATTTGATGAATAGTCATGTGTGGTGTTCCCTTTTTCCGCACACAGAAAGATCTTATCGGCGGTAATAATTCCTTTTGGGCAAAGAGTCCCGAAAGAATTTAAAAATGGTGAACATTTTGTAGGCATTTTTATTTTATTTTTAGAGGTATTTTGTAGGGTAGCACCTTTTACCCCATTCTTATGAAATTTTTAACCGCCAAGTCAACTCCCTGCTCAACGAAAGCGACCCCCACGTTCTATTGTCCGTTTCCGACCAAATTACAAACTCGATCTCACCTACCTAAAAGGGTCAGGAAAATATTGAGGGAAATATCACGATCCTACCCCGGGGAAACCCAATCGGACATTTTGGGGGGATTGGACATCCCCCCTTTCACTCCCACCCCAGGGAAAAACCGCCCCGCCTTTGGGGGAAAAAGATTGGCATTCAGGCTTGGGGAAATTTGGCGCCAATTTCCATGAAAAAAACCCAAACAAAAGCCCAAAAAAAATTTTGGAAAAGGAAACTTGGCCCTAAAAAAAGAAAGGGTCTTGGGAAAATTAAAAATGGGGTCAAATTTGTATGAAAAAAAATTAAAAAAACTTTTTCCCCTCTATTTGGTTTTAACCAAAAAAACTTAAAAAAAAAATTAAAATGCCCCCTTTTTAAAATGGTAAATGTATCGACCAAAAAAAAAAAACTATTAAAAAAGAAAGAAAGGGAAGGAAAAAAAAAAAAGGGGAAGTCAAGAAAAAAGGGTGGCGCTAAATGGGGTATACAAAATTTCAAATGGTTTTCATCAGGGTTTTGGGGGCCCTTGCATTTAACCTCTTCTCTTCCCGGTTCCCATATCCCCCCAAATTTCTTTAAAATGAACCCGGGCCAAAAACGGCAATTCAAAAATAAAAAATTGTTTCATATCCTTTTTCAGGGGGGGGCCAAACAACCACAGTAAACGAGTGTTTATTTTTTGGCACCAATTTAAAATTCAGTAGTTTATCATTGTTTTCCCGAAAGGTGAAGGGCCCATTTTTCCTTTGTAAAAAACCCACAAACAATTTTTTTCCAAAAATTTCCTGGCGGGGCAAATCAAATTTTCGCTTTGGTTTGGGGTATTCGTTTAATTTCATTGGGAAAAAAACTGTGTCCCATGGTAAAAATAGATACAAAAAGAAAGGTTAATGATGGTATCTAGAGGCTATAATTTGAAACTAAGAAAAAGTGGGGGCATGCAACTAAATAAAGCAAATTTTGACAGGGAAGCCCAAAAATAAACAAGTTTTGAAAGGGACATAACTAAATAGTTTTTTTTGTGATAAGGGGGCATCAACTAAATAGTTTTTTGTTGTGACAAGGGGCATCCCAAATAAATATAAACCAAGTTGTATTAAGGGAAATCAACTAAATAAAGGAAGTTGATTAAGGGGCAAAATAAATAGAAGGAAAATTTGGAAAAAGGGGAAAAGCAACTATATAGAACGAAGTTGTGACAGGGGCATGCAACCCAAAAAAAGGTTGTGAAAGGGACATGGGAACTAAATATAAGCTGGTTTTGACAGGGGCATAAAAAATAAAGCCAAAATTGTAAAGGACATGCAACTAAAAAAGCAAGTTGTGACAGGGACATAAAATATATAAACGTTTGGGAAAAGGGCATGCAACTAAATATAAGCAGGGTTGTTTGGGAGGGACATGCAACTAAAAATAAAAAGGGAAATTGTGAAGGACCTGCAACCAAAAAAGAAAAATTTAAAGGGAAAAAACTAAATTTTTTTTTCTAAAAAATTTTTTACCGGGGACCCAAAAATAAAAGTGAATTTTGAAAAGGGCCTTCCCTTTTAAAATAAGTTTTACGGCCCTTTTTTTAAGGACTTTTCTTAACAAATTTTTTTAACTAAGTTTGGGGGAAAAACATGGGAACCCTTTTTAAACTAAATTTAAAGGGGTGCGGATGCCCAAAAGCCGGGGGGTTCAGGACTGAACATATAGAGGGAAATTTTTACCCAAAACCGTAAATAAAATAAACTAAGGTTTGGAAGGGGGAAAGCAAAATTATAAGAAGGAATTTTTGGGCAAAGGGGCATTAAAAGCAAAATAGAAGCCTTGGAAGGAAAACACAAAAGGGGGAATTTGCCAAACTATAAAAGGAAGGGGAAGGGGTTGGGACAACGCACCCAACCCTTTATAAGCTAAAGTTTTGAGAGGACCTTTGCAAAAAAATAATAAAAAACTAAAAGGTTTTGAAAGCAACAACCTTTAAAAAAAATTTTTACGGGGAAAAAATTCGGTTAAAAATAGTAATTTAAAAGGGGAAAAAATTCAACTAAAATAAAAAAAAGAAAAAGGGGAATGGAAACTAAATTAAAAGCAAAATTTTACGGGCTTTTTAACTAAAAATTTTAAAAATAATTTTTAAAAAAAATGGCAACAAATATAACAATTAACAGGACTTTTAAAATTTAAAAGAATTTGAAAAGTTTGATATTGGGTTTTATTTTCTTTTCTAAAACCCGTTTTTAAAACCGGCAAAACAGCTAAGGGTTAAGATAAAAATTTCCCAGAAACAATTTTCTTAACTTTCAAAATAAATTTTTTTTCCCCTACCCTTTTATTTTATTTGATCCCTTTTGCTTAAACGAAACTTTTTTTTTAAAATTTTCCTTTATTTGGGGTTCCCTTTCATTTGGGTCCAAATTTCTGTTTAATTTTAAAATCACAAAACCAAAATTTTTTTTCATTTTTTTTTTTTAAAGTCTTCTTTCCTCCTCTCTTCCCTTTTGCCCTTTCAAAACAATTCTTTAGAGGGATTGTTTAAAGAATTTCTTTTCTTTTTCCTTGTTTTAAATTTTTTGGTTTAAAAATTTAAAGGCGAAAAATTTTTTATAAAAGGTTTTTTTCCTTTTTCCCCGTGACATTTAAAAACCCCGGTTTTAAAGACAAAGTTTGGGGGAACTTAATGATAATTTTTTTTCCCTGTCGGTGCCTTTTAAACCGGGTTTTGAGAGGTTTTTAAAATTAAACCCAGCCAACCTTTTCATCTCTCTTAAGAATTTTTTTTCCCTGATTTTTAACTTTCTTTTTAACTTTTAACCCGAAAATTCCTTTTAAAATTCATTAAAAATTTTTTTGGCCAATTTTTTTTTTTTTAAAGGGAAACCAAACCCCAATAAAAGAAAAAAAATTTTTAACAAAAATAAAGGAAAACATTTCCCGGTTAAAAGTAATAAAAAAATACCCTTTGGAAAATTTTTTCTGAAAAACCAGAAAGAAAAATAAAAAAAAAGTGGAAAAAACCCGAAAATTGACAAAGAAAATATTTGAAAACTTTAATCTAAAATTTAAAATTTTTAACATTTTTTCAAAAGGGAAAAATGGGTTGGGGGAAAACAAATATCTTTTACTGGAAAAAAAAATTCTAAAAGGTTTTAAAAAAAAGTTTTCGTAAGATGTTTTTCATTTGGTTCCGATTTTTAAAAAACAACAAAAGAAGAAAAATTTAACAATTTCAGTGTTTTTAAGGAAATTTTGGAAAGAAAACCCTTTTGACCGACACCCCTTTGCCATGTTTTTAAATTTTTGAAAGGCGTTTTTGAAATTTTTCCTTTCTTGGGGCGCACCCAATAACCCATTAAAATTTTATTTTTAATTTTTTTTGCCCATATATAAATTTTTTTTGGCTTAATTTTTCCCCGGTTAACCCTTTGATGTTTCAAAATTTTTTAGCAATGCTGTTCATTTAAGAATTTTTCAAAAAAAATTTCTATTTATTTTTCTAATGGAATTTTTCCCAATGTTCTTTATTGTTTTTTTTTTGTTATTTTTTCTTTACTTTTCTCTGTTCCTTTTAACCCCCAAGTTTTTTAAGTTCTTTTTCAAAGGGAAATTTTTTAATGTTTCTTTTCTCTTTCCTTTCTCTTTCTTTTCTCGTGTTATTTTACCCCCTTTACCCTTTTTAAAAGGCCATTTTTTTTTCCAAAATTTCTTTATCTCTTTTCTTTTCTCTGTTACATTAAACCTTTTTTCCAAGTTTTTTTTAAAGCATTTTTTTAAGACTTTTTAATGTTATTTCTCTTTCTTTTTCTCTTTCTTTTCTCTTTCTTTTCTCTGCTATTTTTTCCTTTTTAAACCCAATTGTTAACTTTTCTCAATTTTTTTTATTAATTTATATTCTCCTTTTTTATTTTAAATTTTTCTTTTTTTAAGGAAAATTTTTATATTTTTAACCCATTTAAAATTTTTTTTTTTCCTTTCTTTAAAAAAATTTTAAAAACTTTTGTTCCTTTTTAAACCCCAAAAATTTTTTATTTGTAATTTTCTCTCCCCTTTTTGTTTTTTAAACTTTTCCCCTGCTTTAAATTTCCTTTTTTTAAAACCTCAAAAACATAAGCCCTTAATTTTGAATTCGCAAACATTTCAGTTATAACTGTTTAAGGTTAAAATTTTTTCCCGTATTTAACAGAAAAAAAACTTCAAAATTTTTCTAAGGAAATTCCCCTTCTGTAGAAGGGACCGATTAAACATGGACCCAACCCGCCCCTTTTTTCATGGAAAAAATATAAAATTTTAAAAGTGCTTTTTATATTTTGGTTATTTGTAAGAAAGGTTTTTTTTTGGCTGGGCGAAAAAATTTTAAAAAACTTGACCAAAAAATCTTATAAAGAATTTTTTAAAAAACAAGTTTGGGAAAATAAATATCAAAAAAACGAGTTAAAATTAATGAAGGTTCAACAGCCCCCAAAAAACTTTTACGTCAAAACCCTGAAACCGTTTGTCTGGTGGTTTTATTTAATTTTAAAAAACAACAATTAAAAGAAAAAATTTTTAAAAATCTTTTGGGCCAGTTTTTTAAAGCAAAAATTTTTTTCTTTTTTTTGGTTTATAAAAAATTTTTGTTTCCGTTTTAAATTTTAACCGGGGAATCCATAATTGCCCTTTTTTTTTACCGGGGGGTTCCGTTTATTTTTTCACCCGGGTTCTTTTAAAACGTTTTTCCTTTTCAAAAATTTTCTTCTTTTTTTTTTCCCCCCTATTTCAAAACCCCCGCCTTTTATTCATCTTTTTATCTTAAAAACTGTTCCAAAAAGAATCAGTAAAAAATAATAATTCTCCCATTTGGAAATTCAAATATTTCCCCCAGGACCTCCCCCCCCGAAAAACCCCGGCCCCCAAAATTGGCGCTTTTTCTGATGCTTTTCTTATTTCAATTTATTTTTTCTTTAAAATTTTTCTTTCCTAATATTTTTTTTCAAGGGTTTTTTTAAAACCAATTTTTTTTAAATTTTATCCAATTTCCTTTTTTTAAAAAGTTATTTTTTTCCTTCAATGGGAAAATTTATCTTCATTTTAATTTATTTTCAAATAAAATTTACCTTTAACAAAAAATGGGGTTAACAATCTCAAAAATTTTTTTTTTAATGTTATTTTTTTCTAATTGGTTAAATTTATTCAGTGTTTTCCCCTTTTTCCTTTAATGTTACTTTTTCCCCAATGTTTACCCCTTTTTTAAGGAAACTTTAAAAACCCCCAAAAGAAAAATTCCCAAGGGAAATCCAATGTTCCTTTTCCCCCCAATGATTTTTCCAATGTTAAAATTTTTTTCCAATTTAAAATTTAAAACCCCAGTGTTATTTATTCAATGTTGCACTATCACCAAAGGTTACTTTAAATTTAAAGTTTCTTTATTCCCCGGAAAATTCAATCTGAAAAAATGGTCAAGGAATAATTGACTTATTGCTTATGTGTTGGGTTTCAATAGTCTTGCTCTTCTAAGAAATTCCCTTCTGCCGATTATGCTCACACAAGTTATATCCCCAACAACATGAAAAGGGATCCAGGAAAATGCAATCATGACAAACGACATACGATTCAACAACGCCATTAGAACCAAGATAGTTGAATAAGACTCACCAAGACACGCCACAAACACACGCCACACAACACACGCCACACAACATTGTACTTAGTAAACAGCGTATCTGTTCTGATGTCTGTTACTTAGTAATAATGGCAATATTCATTGTTTATCTTGTATTTTACTTAGTACTACTAGTATTTTTCAGGTTTTTTTTTAATACCATTTGTCATTTAGCATTGTATATGCTCAATATATACCATTTTTTATAATAGTAGACAATATTTTATGTCGCTTTGGCGAAGTGAGTAAGACGTTTATCTTGCATTCTTAAGGTTATGCCCACCTCTCAGCGGTGTAGACCGGGAAACTTTGACCGTGAGGTCAAAGGCTAACAGGGCAATGGCTCGCCTAGGGAGCAGGACTGCCTAGGTCAAATATTTTTTTTAATGCCTTGGGGAGTTAACTCGTGGAGGTCTGGCTCCCAGACTTGTGATATCAGTGAATTACCCTGATATCCAAAATTCAGACCCCAGCTATAGGCAAATAGCCTCACTGCCTTGTGGGAGCCTCGTGAGAGGCAAAGGCTATGGGAGTAAACCCACATAGAAAATCCAGAGCGGAGCCCCTAAGGCGGACAGGCATCTAGTGATGTCCTCCCCGTAGCTCCTGCAGCCGAACTGATACCAGATGTCTGCTGACCATTGGAACCACATCTCAATAAAGTCCTGGACAGTGCGATTAAAATGTACACCTGCTGAGTCACGACGTCGAGGTGCTGGGACTTGCATGAGCGATGATAGAATCAAGACTTATATGGTCTCGCATCTGGTGCTAGACAGCATGGCTATATACGCTTCATTGACTGTTCTCAAGCACTCTACTGTCATGGTGCATGACAAAGAACACTGGGACACTACAAGACAGGAAGCATCGAGCATGCTAGAGAGATGTCTCAAAAGAAAGAAAAACATACTACATGTGGAGCAAGAAGCGCGAGAGCAGGAGAACATCCTATGTGATCGCCCAGGTCTAGTTTTCCTGCAGCAGCTGCGGTAGATTCCACCCAGATAGCATTACAGCCAAGAAATGTCTGTGATCAGCGCAGAACATACTACGTGACGCAAGACCTATTGTCTCCTGAGACAGCGAGAACATACTACGTGACGCAAGACCTATTGTCTCCTGAGACAGCGCAGAACATACTACGTGACGCAAGACCTATTGTCTCCTGAGACAGCGCAGAACATACTACGTGACGCAAGACCTATTGTCTCCTGAGACAAAGAGGCCAATGATGATGATTAAGGTTATAATTTTAAACCAGGACCATGTCGTTCAATTCGCGTGTAAATTTTCTCGGAGATCCCTACATTGTTGAGTAGAGTTACAGATTTCACATACTTTGTGCTTCATACTTCTATCAAGAGATGCTGAGTCATATGGAGTTACCCGGTACAATGAAACCATCCTTCGCCTTTAGACCCGTTCTTAGACAATATCAATGCCCGCGTGCCCAGCGTGTTCGTAGCGCGTTGGACTACGGCTGACTAGTCCTCTGTAAGTGCGGGTTCAACTCCGCGGACTGGCAGAAAAGCTACAGGTTCCCAGATTTACGGTGTTCGTGGCACCGATCGAAGTACGATGTCCATGACACCGAGCCGAAGAGCTGAAAGCTCAAATGCTTCTGGATCAGAAAAAAAAGGCAATATTAATTTGCTGTGGTATGTCTACTACATTGAAAGCCACATTGAAAAAATACAATGATTACATATCAACAGGATAACCACGCAAAAAGTGTAGTGACAGCATCAAGAGGAACTTTAGAGAAATGAATACCTACTTACAAAGTGCATCAGACAAGACACAAAGAAGATCCTTCCATCTTCCCTTACGTCCCCTCCCCTCTTCCCATCCTCCCAATAAAAAAAAACCCACTTACAATGGAGGAAGAGAAGAAGAAGAAATATGGCAGTTTGCTTATATTCAATTCTATGAGTTTTGTGGTACATGTGATAGAAGAAAATAAATAAAAAGATTCAGAAATTCCAACATATACCTTACACAAAATGAATACTGTATCCATACATGCTCTCGCGTCAGACCACACGGTGAGTTGGAGGTCCCCAGCTGAGATCTCTGATTAGATATCTAGTATCTCTGTACATGTTCACGAAATACCTGGAAAAATGAAGTATTGCGACTAGGATGTTTTACGTAGTCTCCTAGTTGTATGTTTGTATTCTTGGTGTCAAATCTTCCTGCACAGATCATGAAAATAAGTATATCTAGTGGTGTGCAGAAACGATTGAAATAGATATATTGTAAACAAATATATATATATATATATATATATATATATATATACAGTAGCTCGTGGTCTTTTTCTTGGTGGTGCCAGACACAAATTTTCTGAAAAATTATGGTTTTTGGAGTATTTACTATTATTTGTCTATTCCGGAAGTTATTCCCCCTTTCGGTTTTTGAGGGCGGCCCACTGGCTTTAATGACTAGCCGCCCTGTATATATATATATATATATATATATATGTTAGCTGTCTTAGTATTTTGGAATGTTCGTTTAGTAGTTTACCATTGCTTTCTGAACGGTTTTTGCCTCTTACACGCTGCTGCGATCCCTGATTCACTATGGCAGACCCTTCACTTGATAAGAAAGGGGGGTGTCTTCGGTCTCTTAGCTACCACTCCTGTCTGTTGGATGAGGACATTAAAACTGAATACTTTTTTCGCAGAGCTGACCACGTCCGCAATTGGGGTTTCGCTCAACGCTTCTATATCAGTGATATATTTAACAATTTCTCTCCCAATCTTTGTCATAGAGAATGCTCACATATCATGCTCCTATAAAGAAAGGAAATATGTCCTTTTTTCTTGTTATATACCATCCACTAAAGTAGAGTATCCAATATGCTTTCTCTGTGTGGGTATCTCTGGGGAGTTGAGGTTAGGTGACCGTCTCTCGTTCCGACTGTACTTGGTACGTTCCCTCGTGGAACCATCGCGATATTTTCCAAAAGATTACTGATTTCAATGTAGGTGTGATCGAGTTCCTAGTCCTATCTGAGACGGGCGATAAAACGTAGTCCATATTGAGTACGTAAAGAACCCGTGACAGTTCAAAAATTAAGAAGATCAAGCTGATAAAACGCTGCACAGAAAGAAATTCATTAGAAAGATTTAAAAAGTAAACATTCCAACAAAATATTTTCTCCATCTTCTAAATTACACCATGAACCCTGCCGATGCTACAAGTTCTTGCCCAGCAGCTGAGATCTGTCTTGTAAGAAAGATATCAGGCACACTGATTGCTCTCTGAAGTACAGCGATGATGGCCAATCAATCCCTCACTGAACGATCAATCACTCCACTAGGCAAGGTAAGTTAATGGTGGAGCAATCAATTTTTTTGCACGTACCTAACCCCATTATTGTAACGATGCAGTAAGTAGTGTTGTCATGAAAGTTGCTAATCAGTTATACGAAATAATTTAATAAAGTATAATAATTAGACAAAAACATTGATCAAAAGTCTATTACGTAAAGAATACAGCTGTATTTAACTCCCTAAATGATGACACTGCGTGAAAACAACACAAATAAAACGAGCAATAAGAATGTCTGCTAAATTATAATGACTGAAAACGCAATGAAAGTAAAAACTAAGAGCTTCTATGTGTATAGTTTTACTGCATTCCTTCATATTATCGATGTTTATATATAGCACTATATAAAAATGTGATGTTTTTTTATTGTGTGCATGAGGTGCATAGCTACAGTTAATAATCATAAATGTTAACAGCAGGGTGTTATTTTTCTGTTCTTACTTTCTTCTTTGTTTTGTGAAAATAATGATTTTCAGCAGTAATTACGTGCATTAAAATAGATTCATGGGGAATTTGAAGGAAAGTACGCATTTTGTCTGGCACCACAAACAAAATGTTCATGTCTGACAGTTCCCAGCTCTACCTCCTTCACTCTGGGTATGGATGCAGATTTATAAATATTTTCAAAGTCTTTTTTTTTTTCGTAACACTAGCTCCCTTTCGTGGAATATGATAATATAAAATCATCATCAAATAGCTTGTCCTGATCAGAACTTTGCCACCTAACAGTTCTCGAATTTCTCTCTCTCTCCTTACGCAGATGTCCTGCCTCTGCAGCTGTCATGTTCAAACCATCAGAGACACCCTGAATCCATCTTCTTCGTGGTCTTCCTCTTCTTCTCTTTGCCGGATTAGCATCAGCCAATCTTCTTTGATTTTGAGTTCTTTCTGGATAGATCTATTTGGTTCTTCTCTGTTCCAAGATAAACGGAGGACTCTTCTATAACTATATTCGAAAGCACATACATGTTTTTCCCATGCTTTATGAATTGTCCATGCTTCACGTCCATACGTTGCCACTGGGAATATGGATGCTCTTAGTATTCTGATCTTTGTTTTCTTATCAGTTCCGTTCCATACTGTTTTTAGCTGTTTAATTTTTTTGTAACGCCATGTTTGCTCTTCTTTTAATTTTCTTCATCCCTATTTCATCTGTTGTTAGAGTGAACCAAGATATTCAAAACTGTTCACATTTTCTACTTTCTCTATGTTGATAAAAAAATCTTTGTAATGTTCGTTTTATCTGTTGTCATTATTTTGTTTTTGCCACATTGAGATATAGATTTTGTTTTTCGTTTTTATCTTTCACTTCTCCTAATAATTTCTCAATCCATGTTGTGATGTTGACAGTAACACTGTATCGTCAGCGTATCTTAGTCAGGTATTTCTCTTCCTCCGATTATAAAAGGATCGTATTGCTCTTTTCCGCTATCTTCTGTAACATTACCCATGATGTTTTCTGCATATATGTTTAACAGACAAGGCGACAAAATGCAGCCTTGTCTAACTTCCTGCCTTATGTCCAGTGTTGCCAATTTAGCACTTTTAGTGCTAGATCTAGCACTATTTTTGTGATCTAGCACTACAAATTTAGATCTAGCACCTAGCACCAAATCTAGCACTGAAAAAAAAAATTAGTTAGCACTTTTAGCACTTCTTTTAGTTTGGTATATGAATCAGAAAATCTCGACCAAAAAAAGAGGAACAAGCACAGAAAATTTATTACAACGAGATCCGGGTAATGAATTTCTCAGTGTGAGAACAACTCTCTGAGAGGTCCGTGCGCGTTTGACTTAGAGTATAGCTGTAGCCTACCAAAGGTGTACCTTGTTCAATCTTGTTGACTTGCCACCAGCTTCTGTATTTGCTCTCAGTTCATCAGTGACTGTTCTTAAGTGCTATAATCATTTCCAAACCAACGGAGGACTGTTCAAATCATAAAGAGAATTCATCATTCAGCAATGAGTAAAGCAAAACCAACGTATTCGCAAAAATTTCGAAAGGAATTGTTAAAAGATCCTGCTTTTGCAAAGTGGCTACTTGAAGTACCAACTGATTCATCTAAAGCTCATTGCAAGTATTGTAGACATTACATTTTAGCTAAGTATTTTCTTTTAGCAAGACATTGCGAAACAAAGAAACATAAACTTGCTAGTCCATGTCAAAGTGCTTCTCTTACAAGTTTCGTTGCGAAGAAAGATGATAAGATATCTACACTTGAGACCAATTTAGCAATGTTTATTTGCTGTCATTCATCATTCAATTCTTGTGATCACTTGGTAGACTTGTGCAAAAATACCATATCGGACAGTAAAATGGTAAATAAAGTAAGGATGCATCGTACAAAGTGTGCAAATATTGTAAAGAATATCATTGTCCTTACCTCAAGAAAGATTTGACTACTGATCTTGGGCAAGGAAAATCTGTTTATTACTGGATGAATCAACTGACATCACTGTAAACAAGTTATTGGGTATTGTTGTAATTTATTACAGTGAAACTCACAAGAAAGTAAATCATACATATCTTAATATGGTGTTACTAGACAAATGTAATGCAGATGCCATTGTAAATGCAGTCAAGAATGAATTAGATGAAAAGAAATTAAACATGAAAAATCTTCTGGCTATTGGCACTGACAACGCCAGTGTCATGGTAGGGACAAATAACGGTGTTTTCAAGAAGTTGAAGGAAGGAATTCTTGGATTAATCTTATTTAAATGTGTATGCCACTCCATACAATTATCAGTGTCCCATGCTTGTGCTGCATCATTGCTAATAAACTTAGAGTTTTTAGTAAGTGAGACAAATTTCTAAGAGTTCACTGAGACAAATTTCTTACAGTCAACTTTACAGAGCATTAATGATAAGGAACCACTGAAGATCTTAAATTCTTGTGCAACCAGGTGGTTAGCAATTGAACCAGCAATCAGCAGAATTTTAAGCCAATGGAATGAATTGCAGACTCATTTTCAATTAGCAAGTTCTAATGAAAAATGTTACATCGCCACTTTACTGTATGAAATGTATTGTGACCCTCAGAATGAGTTAGTTATTTATATTATATTTGCATCCAATTCTAAAACATGTTCAAGAAGTGAACAAACTTTTGGAATCAAATACTGCTGATAAAACAAAATTGTTTTCTGATCTATCTCTTCTTATTACATCTATTGCTAACATGTTAGTACTGCCAACAAGAACATTGATCCTCTTGATCCTAACACTAACATTGAAGAATTTCTGGATCCAAATCCACAGCTGGGTTCTAGATTTGAGAAAAGACTTGGGAATTGATAATTAGCCAACAAATTCAATCTTCTCAAGTAACTCACATCCGCAAAAGGGCACAAAACTTTTTGATTAGCCTGTACAAAGAGCTGCATAATCGTCTGCCAGAAAACATTGATATTTTGAAGAATATAAGCTTATTCTCAGTGCAAAATACATTGACACATTTAAGAAAAATATTATTCCCTTCTGGAATTATTTCACTTAAATGAAGAAATGAAATCATCAATTGAGATTCAGTACAACATCGTACATTTAGTTACATGGACTGATATTGCAACCACTGAGACATTTTGGTCTGAAGTTTTCAATTATACAGATTCTTCCGGAGTTAACCCTTTCAAAGACATTGCAACTTTTGCCCTAAATTTATTAATTTTACCAAATTCTAATGCTGAAGTGGAACAGTTATTCAGCAGCATGAATGTCGTGAAAAATAAAATGAAAAACAAAATGCAGCTGCCCATGCTTTCAGCAATTCTTGCAGTAAAATATGGATTAAAGAGGCATAACAAATGCTGCAAAAACTTTAAATTACCTAAAGATGTCACCGCCAAAATTGGAACAATGGACTCATATGACCCAACAAAACTTCAGAAGATGTGCAGTCTGACTTCTCAAATTACGATGAAATACTATTCGAGCTGTAATTAATACAACACAATTGGTAAGTAAACTGTTTTTTGACATTTTTTCTAGCATTCAAAAATATTTCTAGCACTTCACCCCCCCTCCACCTAAAATCTAGCATTAAAACCGATTTACATTTGGCAACCCTGCGAGTCATATGACCCCAAAAAAAACTTCAGATGATGTGCATTCCGATTGCTCAAACTGCGCCAGAAGAGGTTCAGTCTGACTTTTTCAAATTACAACGATATACTATTGATCTGTAATTAATACAGCACAATTGGTACTTAAAATATTTTTTGGCACTTTTTCTAGCATTAAAAAATATTTCTAGCACTTTTCTAGCACTTTTAAACTAAAATCTAGCACTAAAAGCCGATTTACATTTGGCAACCCTGCTTATGTCAAACCAATATGATGTATCATCACATGTTCATACAGCCGCCATTTGATCGCTATAAAGTTCCTTTATGTTCTGTATTAAATATAATGGAATACAGAATATAGAATATATGAGAGTTATGCAAACCTGAGCTACATTAGCTCCCTTGCATGAAATATAATAATATAGAGTACATGGGAGTTAAGTAAATATTCGTGACATTAGCTCCCTTGCATGGAATATAATAATATAGAATATGTGGAGTTAAACAATCTGGGTGACATTATCTCCCTTCGTGGAATATAATAACTTTATTTTTCCCTACCGGAAGTGCCACAACAAGTGGGCCCAGTGCGTTTAACTTTAAACCCGTGCATCCAAATTCTTTCAAACAAGAACTGCTTGAGTTTGTTTAAATGTATTAGGTGTTTTCTATTTGCTCTATGAAGGCTTTCACGATTTCCTCGTATTCAAGTGGATTTTGATCACTTTGATCTTAGCGAAAAACCCGATAGGTAAAAATAAAGAGGAATATAATAAAATAGAAAACATGCCAACTGTGTTAACGTGTGGGACATTATGTGGGACAATATGTGGGACAATATGTGGGACAATAGCTCACTTTTATAGAGATTAACTATTGAGACATTTGGCTAAGATCAAAGTGAGGCGCCAACTACTTGATCTCGACCAGATGGTTAGAGCTTTCAAATAGGCAATTGTTACACTCTTATACACAATAAATACTTTCAGGCAGTTCTGGGGGGCAATGTATTGCAAACAGAAACTGTTTCAACACTAAATTGATATATAGCACGGAATATACCAAGACCAGCATGAATACAATCTACTACAGTAAATCGTATTATAATTTTAAAAACAACATTAAATGTGAAGGTAGAAATACTATTTGGCGTCTTCCTCATATTGATAAATTTCAAATGCGGACGATATACATCACAAAAAACAACAAGCAAACATATAGCGTGAATTATGATTGCATTTTATTTTAATGACATGAACAATATATTATGATTTGTAACCACTCACTCAATGTTACATCAGTTTATACGTTTTATCGTCCTTCTCCGATAGGACTATGAACTCAATCTCACCTACATTAAGATCAGGTATCTCTGAAAAAAATCCAGATGACTCACGGGGGAGCAAACCTGGTACCTTGGCACGAGACCCTAGCACCTAACCTCTACCCACAGAGACTCCTGTTCATGAGTTCAATTTGAGAATGTAACAGAACCCTTGGCAGTTCAAAATCGAGAAGAGCAGGCTGGGAAATCGCTGCCCGAGAAAAATTTATTAGAAAAGATAAAAAAATAAAATTCCTACATAAATATCTTCACTATCTAAAAATTACATCGGGTACCCTCGCCGGTGCTATGGAGTTCATGCACTGCATCTGAGATTAAAGAAAAGGATCAGAGCAGACATGGTTACTCACACAAGTGCGATGAAGATTGTCCAATCAATCAATCAATCACTCAATGTTACACACAGAACACAACTTCTAAATAAAGTTCATTGATCTTCTTCTTCTTTGCGTTCGTTCTTTACGACCAATTTTAATCACTTTGTCATATGTTTGATCTTTGCCAAGAACATGTATACCTTGCACATTGGTTTGGTAGGCCCCTAAACGCATAGACTTTAGACGCTTAGGACACATGCATCCGATTTCAGCCAAACTTCCTTGGTCGCCTCTTACGACATACGTGGCAGGTAACAGCGGTTCTATTCTTTTCACCCCAAATTTGGGCCCCTGCAAACACTCGGCAAAGTTCATTGATATCTTCCAAATATAACTTTTGACTATGTGCTAGAAATTGTGATGTTACATTCTCATTAATCTCTTTCATTAATTAACGAAATATCTAACTTGCTAATATATTTATTTTCGTTTCGTGTTTCATAATTAGCTGATTTTCTTACCTGCTATCTCATATCGTCTCATATTTTTATTTGTTATCTCCCTTGTTTGTCAGGTTGCCAGTAGTGATCTAATTTGGGTCACAGAATATGTCAACAACACGCACACAAATCAACATGTGTTGTGTTTATTTACAGAAAACTATCAAACGTACATACTTACAGAATACTTATATTTATACAATTACAGAAAACTGTCATATTTATACAATTACAGAAAACTGTCATATTTATACAATTAAAAAACATATTTATACAATTACAGAAAACTATCATATTTATACAATTACAGTAAACTATCATATTTATACAATTACAGTAAACTATCATTTTTACAATTACAGAAAACTATCATATTTAATACAATTACAGAAAACTTACATATTTATACAATTACAGAAAACTATCATATTTATACAATTGGAGAAACTTCATATTTATACAATTACAGAAAACTATCATATTAATACAATTGAGAAAACTTCATATTTATACAATTACAGAAAACTGTCATATTTATACAATTACAGTAAACTGTCATATTTATACAATTACAGTAAACTGTCATATTTATACAATTGGAGAAAACTGTCATATTTATACAACTACAGAAAACTATATATTTCATACATACAGAAAGCTGTAAGACTTCTATGATTTCAAACTATGAAAATCTGTAGATTTCATAAACTGAAGACTTGTATGACTTATTTCAATCAAGACTTTAGAACGTCATAAAAATTCAGAATTGTCTTTTACAGAACACACAATCTGTTTGTCATACATTGAGCTCCCATATTAGTTACAGAACACACAATCTGATTTGTCATACATTGACCCCATATTAGTTACAGAACACACAACTGTTTGTCATATATTGAGTTTCATATAGTTACAGAAACACATCTTTTTCATATATTGACTCAATATTAGTTACAGAATACACAATCTGTTTGTCATATATGATTTCATATTATTAAAGAACACACATATGTTTGCATAATTGACTTTCATATTAGTTACAGAACACACAATCTGTTTGTCATATATTGACTTTCATATTAGTTAAAGAACACACAATCTTTTGCATATATTGACTTTCATATTAGTTACAGAACACACAATCTGTTTGTCATATATTGACTTTCATATTAGTTACAGAACACACAATCTGTTTGTCATACATTGACTCCCATATTAGTTACAGAACACACAATCTGTTTGTCATACATTGACTCCATATTATTACAGAACACACAATCTGTTTTTCATATTGACTCCCATATTAGTTAAAGAATACACAATATGTTTGTCATATATTGACTTTCATATTAGTTAAAGAATACACAATCTGTTTGTCATATATTGACTACCATATTGGTTAGAGAACACACAATCTGTTTGTCATATATTGACTCCCATACTGATTACAGAACACACAATCTGTTTGTCATATATTGACTCCCATATTGGTTAGAGAACACACAATCTGTTTATCACAAATTGACTCATATAATGGTTACATAATGTACAATGGTAATTGAAGACACAATGGGAGATAGTAGGCATGTTAATTGTTATTTTTCTCACATATTTTCATTATTCCAGCTGTCGATTTTATCAACGCTTTTTTCTACATTTATCGACAAATACAAATTTGTAATCTATTTTTTAAAGCCGATCTTGTTGTACATGCACTGAGCTCCTACAATGACAAATCCTTGCTTGGCTTTCTTCCTTCCTGTATTAACTTGTTTTGTTATCGGAATGCATTTTTTTCCTGCATATTGAATAACATGACGATTTTCTCATATTATAAACCTGTCCTCACAACGATTTTCCATAGTTCTTATATTTTGTTCACATAACAACTATTGCATATTAACTGTAGAACAAATTGTACACATAACAACTGTTGCGTATTAACTGTAGAACAAGTTGTACACATAACAACTATTGCATATTAACTGTAGAACAAATTAGTACAATAACAACTATTGCATATTAACTGTAGAACAAATTGTACACATAACAACTGTTGCGTATTAACTGTAGAATAAGTTGTACACATAACAACTATTTTATTTTAACAACAGAACAAGTTGTACACTTAACAGCGCTATTGTATTTTAACTGTAGACGACCTTCCCGTGTTACTACATTTTATAACTTACTACATAACTTTACTGTACTACGACTCCATCTTCTCCGTGGTCTTCTCTTCTTTCTTTGCCAGTATGCCTCCTTCCATGATGGTCTCTCCAGCCCTTCGAGTCTTTTTATATGTCCAAAATACCTCAATTTTCTCGTAATAGTTACTTCAAACAAATCCCCTGTAATGACTAGCAGAATGTATCATTGTTATAACTAGTTTTCTGACATGAAGATTTTGTTGTATGTCTTGATTTATCTTAGAGTTTTAGATTTGAAATAAAGATATGGTGTACACTAATCATAAAAGAGAGAGGAACATTTAGAGTGAATACTCATACTTTCTTTGAAATTGTTACAGTGAAATAACAAGTTATATGTATGCGAATTTTATTCTCTTCTACATCAAACACTCCATATCCATCACTTGTTAACCACTCTTTGTGATGTGTATGTGATCGGAGCCGAAGAAAGATTCTACGTTGTGCCGGTTATGCGCCTATAAGTAGACCAACACATCCGATTTCTGCGATGCTTTTTATTTACTAGGTTAGCTTCCTAGATCACTACCCTCGGTCGCCTCTTACGACATGCCTTGTGGGTTGTAGTGTTACTATTCTTTGCTTCCCCAGTGGGCCCAAGTAAAACACGGGTGATTACCTTAATAAATCATTATATAGCATCGTGTGATTATACCATAAGGACTATACGAATACGCTTAGTGTGTCCTTATACGTGAAAGTGAAGTGTGATTGTTTTAAGAGAACAATATTGATTTATAAAAATGTGGGCCTCAATAGAATCTGATGCAACTGTAACTTTACATTGATTGCTTCTTCTTCTTCTTCGAACGCTCCATATCGGCCACTTGTGTTTTGGGATGTGTATGTGATCTGAGCTAAGAGCAATTGACGTTGTGCCAGTTATGCGCCTGTAAGTAGGCCGGCATATCCGATTTCTGCGATGCCTTTTATTTACTAGGGTAGCTTCCATAGGTCCCTACCTCAGTCGCTTCTTAAGGCATGCCTTGTAGGTCGCAGTGTTACTATTTTGTGCTTCCCATAATAGCCCTTGTAACACTTGGGCGACATATTGATTAATAATTCGAGTAGAATTGTTTTTATGTGTTACGGTTGATAGTTTCTTCCACTGATGTTGATTTTATTGTGATAACCAGCATGTACTGTTACTGTCAATTAGAATTGCTAATAGTTTTTTTTTCCAGCAAAAATAATGACTTTAACGTTTTATTAGATTATTGGTTGCTGAACTGACGTCATTACTGCATGTATATCCACAGGTGTTCACATTTTACCAGCAGATGGTGATAACAAATTTATGATTTAGTTGATGTTTTATATACAGATCTGAAGTCATACTTTTGGTAGTGTGTTTGTGTTTTTAGATAGGTGATCTGAAATTAACCTTCTTCCATATATGTGTGGTTGTGGTTCGTTCCAGATTTTATGAGATTTTTCAGACAGTAAACAGCGCATGGGTCTACAAATAAATGCAGTAAATGTAAACCAGATTATACTGGAGGAAACAGCTCTATAAGATGTAGAATCATACACATACCTTGGTAGTAACATAGACACAGAAGTAGGAACAACAAAGATGTCAAGATAAGAATACAAAAAGCAAGGGGGGAAATGTATTGCATTGAGTAAGATAAGGAAGTCGAAAGAGATCAAAACAAACATAAAGCTGAGAATCTTTCAATTAAATGTGAAGTCAGTGCTATTCTATGGCTCGAAAACATGGAGGACAACAAAAGAAACAACCAGAAAACTACAGACCTTCATAGATGGATGTTTACGTAGAATAGAGGGACTGAGATGGTATGATAAGATTACGAGTGAGGAGCTCAGAGAATGAAATAAGCAGATATCAGTGGAGAAGGAGCTACGGAAGAGACACTGACGATGTATATGACATACATTGAGAAGACCGACCGGAAACATTGCAAGGTAGGCACTGTTTTCGAACCTAAAGAGAAAGCGGAGTAGGGGAAAGCCTAGACAGACCTGGAGAAGAGAGCCGGAGACGATAGTAAAAGGATAGGTAAAACATGGAAAGAATTGGAAGGGATGGCAGGTAAGAGGAAGAGCTGGACGAAATTTGTTGAAGAACTGTGCTCCGTTGTGAATTGAAAGGTGAATGATGATGATGGTGATGGGGACACAGCTCATAGATCCACCAATCCTCATTGGGGTACCGAAGAAACATTAGAACGTAAAAGGACACCTGCCTGATATTAACCACATAACTCATTGCATAACGTTGGTCAAAGAACTATCGGACTAATATTGTATTCTAAATGACGAAAGTATCAGAAAGAACAACATTCTTATGCCAAATTTTAAATTATACATAGGATGGATAAAAAGTAAATTCAAAATGGTGAAGTTTATGCTCTATTACTTACCAAAGAAGAAGTATTTAACTAATTGCAGCAACTGGAGATGAATGGCACTGTTATCATTAACAAATAAAACATTTAGTAGAGAGATCCTTCAAAGAATTAGCGTTGGATAACCAAATTAGGAATTAACAAGTAGGTTTCAAGAATAGAAAAATCATGTATAGATCATCATTTTATACTACGCCAGAAAACTGAACATAAGCACTGACTGAAATAGTTACATCTATGTACTTTTCGTTGATATTGAAATGACATGTGATAGTCTGCACAGGAAATATATATGGAACTTAATCCGACATTATGGAATATCATAAAAAGTTTGCAAGTTTGGCATTCTTTGCACGTCTTATGTTTTTGAAATCCACTGTACGATGAAGTGGGGTTTTTTTACAATATATTTTCAAGAAAATTAATTATTTTTAAATCAATAATTATAATGCATACACTAAACGTTGTTTATCATCAAATACAATGTGTATTTTGCAACATGTGGCCAACTTGTATGAGAATATATTTGGTAGTATTTTTCTGAATTTTTAAAAAGACAACCCTAGTTCTGGGTGGGTCTCCCGCCTTAAAAGTGTAAAATGAACTCCGAGAGTCGTCGTTCTTACGAACAACAGCTGCTCGATATTTAAAAATTTTGTTTAGTTGCCTATTGACTCTATGAAGGCTTCCACTCTTTGGCCGCGATTAAGTGACAACCACACTTTATTTTAGCAAAAAGGTTGCTTTAAACATACATGAAGACATTTTGTCTTGTATTTGATGTCTATAAAGTCTACTATAGTGTATGTATTATACTGTAATAAATGCATTCTATGAATCTATGAAAGGGTTTTTCTTGTATTATTCTATTAATACAGTCATCCTATATTAATTTCATAAAAAGAAGCTGGCCTGTATCAATATATAGTAAAAGTAAAGGTAAGTAAAGGAACCCTTTCATACCTCCTGGTATATAGGGCAATACAGTGTTAGGCCTGTATTTTTTTTCATTGACCGTCGGCACACGATGGGTGATGTGGTCAGCATCACGCCGTCCCTTACTTTCCAGAGCATGTCTGGTACCCATTTGAGGCTGGGTCGACCTGAGAGTTGTCGCGGTCGGGAAAAATTCCACGCGTATCAATATATAGAGTGGTACATATTTATTCTACAAAAACAGTGTCCAGGGACATATAACAAAATCTTTCTTACTGTACTCCCTCCCTTTGCGACTTAGACTTAACATTTTACCTCCTATATTGTTTCTATTATCGCACATTTAAGCATATGGATGAGCTATTGCATCATTGATAATCTGAATATTAATCTGTAATGAATATTCAAACAATGTTTACCATTACTTAACATATTCGTCTGGAAACCAACAATTAATAACATTCGCTTCTCGGCCTTTTTGCTAA
>JADZMA010000199.1:0-42292 GCA_020796225.1 Arion vulgaris
TTGTTTTATGTTTGTAACTGGTTGTAGAAATCATCTAGTTCTTCTTCTGTGCTATCTGTTGTTGGTGCGTATATCTGTATGATGTTGATATCTACTGGTGTACCCTGTAGTTTTAATAGCATTACTCTCTCTGATATTGTCTAGAATCCTTTCACCATTTTTGCTCTCTCGGCGTCTAATATTATGCCTACCCCTTTTGTGTGATTGTTTCCTCCTGAATATATTATTCTAAAGTTGTCTGAATACATTTCCCCTGCACCTATCCATCTCATTTCACTTATTCCTAATATGTTAAGTCCTGTTCTTGTCATTTTTTGCTTGATTTTTTCTAGTTTGCCACTTTGTGCAGAGTTCAACGTTTTCTGTTACTGTGTTCGTTTCAGCTACTGTATGTAAAATTATAAACCCAGAAGACACATAATAAAGATATTTAAAATTTAGATCCTAGTAAATGGTGAAAAGCTGATATCAATAAAGAAATGTATAAAATTGAATATACTATGGTGTTGATAGATCGGGAACGGGAGGGCATCCAGATCAATACAAATAATGTAATCTGAAGAACATAAACACAAAGGGGAAGCATAATCAGAGGATATGATTGATTACCCCAGGGTTTTTATTACATTTGGGGCGCTGCTGTAGAGAATGGGCCCGGGTGTTGCCAATGGGGAAATTCTTGCCGTGGATCACACTCCATCCAGCTGATATCATTATCTACACCGTGGTTCTGTCTGCGCAGAACCAGATCGCCGTGGGCTTATTCAGCAAAATAAACAGTAGAACACTTCATGAAGACTGCGGCGTTTTGAAAACGATCAAACATGGCTATGGAATCACAGCTCCCTCCAGGGCTCTTTCAGGGGTAGCTGAGCAACAGGAAACCCCATACGATTTCATATCAGCCCATACAATTATCATATCAGACTTGAATATGATTCAAGGATTGAATCTGAAGTATGCACGTGGAATGGTGGACAGCATTCAGAATCACATCTCAAGAAAATGACTTGGCTGGAGTGCAGGGAAACGAGTGTACGACTTCTTGCAAACAATCCCCCGACTCAACGGGCAGAAGTATGGACGAGCCAATGCCATCAATGCGATCGCTCTCATTTTATATATATGGTGAGTCTCAGACACTAGAACAAGTGTAGTTAGGATTTAAAGTTGGGAGTTAAGTCGACTTGTGGTAGAGAGAGAAGATATACTAACCCAATCTTATGGGTCATGAGCAAATGGACTTTGGGATGACTGCTCGAGGACAGAGCACGAATGGGAATGCCAATATGCATGACCTTGATCATATAAAAATAACAAAGAGGAGCAGTTTACTTCTAGCCAGAGAAACAGCTAAGACTTTAAATAGATCATTGCATAATCAGATCAAGTGCTACTAGTTAAGTTGAATGATAGACCATTCTTCTTCAGTGAACTTTGGTCTTGGTTATTAGGCCACAAACTGGACAGTTAGCTTCAGGTCTGTCAGATTTCCATAAAGCTTAGTTGTTAGATCTTCTGAGTGGGGCCATATCTGCTTCTCAGATTGTTTCCCAAATGTTGATTTGAAATTCTTGATGTAAATTTAAAATTTGCAATATCTTTATCGTCTCCAGGAACACAAAAAGGATTTCCCCCAAAAAAAAGTCAGCAGAAAGAAAACCCATTCTCTTTAAAGTTCATTTCATCCAGCCCATGAATTAGTAAGAAGGGCAACAACTGTTAATAATTTCCTGAGAATGCTGAAAGTGAACCCTCTTATACCCTGCCAAACCAAATTAATGGAAAATTAATGACCATATCCTCGGATTATCTAGTAGATGAAAAAATGTTTCCGCCTGATTCTTTTCATGTTGAGACCACTGATAATGAACCTCTTACCCCTTTTGGGACTTATTCCTTGATACCAAAGTTGATGTAACATGATTTCAGAACGTTCCATTATACAGAGAAGACATAACTGAATTGATAGTCCTTATCAATGACAGATGGCGCCGCAGTCCATTAGCATTACCAGACTTTCAAGATACTGCTATGCTGAACAGCCCAGGCCCAGGAGATGATAAAACTAGAGAAAACTATGAAGGTCTACTGGATAAAATCCCCTTGTAATTTTCTTGATTATTTTCTTGTTCTTCAAATTAGCATGCAAATGTACATAAAATTACTAAATTTTCATTTCAGTTACTTCTATTAAAGTTGACTATTACTTGAAACTTACAAAGGCTAGACTAGAAGCCTTAAAGAAATGTATGCAAAGGTCTAAGGTCAAAGGTTAACTTCACTGCATCAAGTTTTCAACTTATTGCTTAGCCTCTCTCAGCAGAAATGGCACAGCACTTCAAAGTATTGCACAAAGTATGGACTCTGTAGCTCCAGCAAAAACTCTAGGGATCTCTAGATAAAATGACTTGAACAAAACAGCTAGGTCTGGATTCAAACCACAACATTTCAGAGTGCAAGAAAAGCTAACTCATGTATTGCTTAATAAGTGTTTAATTTTTGGTTGGAAAAATTTATTAATAGAAATAATAAACCTTTCTACTCTTTCTGAAGTACATATCTTTGACAAACATGCTCTGTTCTTCTTTGTTTTATGCTTTTCTTTCTAAGCCTCTCTTTGTTTATACAGTTACATAGCATTCTTTTCTTTTCTCAAATTCTGTTTTGTCTCACAGTGTCGGATGAAGGAAATTTCTAGGACAGACTTTTGTAGGGCTCCATAAATAGTGTTTTTCACCACCTTATTGTTTCTTTTAAAAACAAAAATCCAGTCTTGAACTAAATGCTGAGAAAGATCCTACAGAATACCATGGACAGAAAAAAGAACACTGATGTCCTGAAAGAACTAAATTTTAAAAAGAAATTTTGATAAACAAAAATACCTACAAAAAAATTACATACTTTGGTCACATCAAGGTCACGATGGCCTGGAAAGAACAATACTAGAAGGCAGGGTCTCAGGACGCAGAGGCAGACCAAGAAGAAGATAGCTACAAGATATTAAAAACCATAGCATGACCATTGGAAGTGGTGAACTGGAAAGAGACGGGTGAATTTGGATGGCGCAAAGAGGCAACGTCCTATAAAGGATGCACCTTGATGATGGTGATTTTTCTGGGTTCCACCTTTTGCATGGATGGCTTATTGCTTTTATCCACTGTATCAGTGTAAATTGCTTTTTTATGCACATTGTCTGTTGGTAATCTGCTTATGTGGTAAACTATTTCTTCTTCTTCTTCTTTCGTTGATTCTTTCGACCAATTGTAATCACTCTTTGTGATATTTTGATCTTTGCCAAAACGTGTATCGTTGCACATTGGTTTTTAGGCCCCAACGCATAGACTTCTTCGTTTAGGACACATGCATCCCATTTCAGCCAAACCTCCTTAGTCGCCTCTTACGACATGTGGCAGGTAACAGTGGTTCTATTCTTTACACTCCAAATTTGGGCCGAACCCTCGGCGTCAAACTATTTAATTTGTTGTTTCTTGATAAGTTCAGTACTGATATTGTATACCTAGTATTGGGATATTTTATATATCTTAGTTTACAATTTTCTTGTATTATCTGGCAGCTGCAGGAAGATAATGATTCTTTGAGATCTGAACTGAATAGGGAGAGAGTGAAAGTCAAGAAAATATCACAGGTAAGTGATCTGTGTGTACCTTTATAATTCAATTATAATCCAAGTTTTGTCTTTTTAGAATATTGTTGCTGAGAAAAATATCACATTTTCTTCAAAACAGACATTAAAGTTACATTTTTGCATAGACAGACATTAAAGTTGCACATTTTCTTGCATAGACCCGACATTAAAGTTGCATTATTTGCAGAATTACTATTTTATAGCCAGAGAATACAAAGTTCTTTAAACCCGAAGCGAACACTGGGGCCCATGAATATGATCAATAAATAACAGTGTATTGTTCATGTTTTTGACTCTGTTAGCTTCCTTGATTAAAAACTCCTTCTCATCTTACAATAAATTTTAAACTACCAATGTTGATGTGTGCGTATGTTATATGTATACTTTTGTGTATGTATGCTGTTGTTTTGTCTCAAATATACACGCACAAAAAACTTATTGCATGCGTTTGTGCAAACACTGTTCAATCAAATCTGATCTGCTTATTCTGTGTTCAACTGTTTATGAAAGACACAACTTAGTGAAGCTACTTTTTGGGAGAGCTAGCTGGTTGTGTTCTTATAAACACTTGTCTGTAGGGCTAGGAGAATTAAACAACAAGTGGGCATAGCAGTTATTTTATTAGTAATTCCCTGCTTAGCAGCTAAATTAGATTGTCACAATGTTGGCCCTACAATGCAGTGAACTATAGATGTCAGTGAACCAGAGCTGATCTAGGAATTATGTTTACCTTTAAATTTTTAAATTTTAATCATTTTCTATTGGGTCACTGATAGTGAAATGAAATAAGTTGATATTCCTGGTTTGAGGCAGCATGGGCACATGGTGAGCACACAATATGCAGTTTGACTACTGGAAACCCTGAACCTTTCTTGGGATCAATACAAGTACCCCTAGAGTCAAAGTAAGTCTCACCTGAATGGGAGAGACACTGGTGATAAAGAAAGCAAGCCCTCATGAAAAATCAGTCAGAAGTGCCATATTAGATTATGACCAGGACTGAATTGCAGATGAATGAGAAAATAAAATGTTCAATAAAGCTCGTACAGATTTTTACAACTAAAAATACATTTGAAAGAGAACCTAAACTATCAAAGATGACTACCACACCTCGAAGACCATCATCTTCTGACTCAGGATAGGACTGAACAAACACTTACACAGGCTACAATTGTTTCCTTCCCTCAGTGTCCTTGACCGATGATCACACCACAGAACCCTACCTGCAAAACTTCCCCTGTATTCCTCTCTAGAAAGGGGTGCTGGCCCTACAACACACACTACATTCAAACTACATGGCCCAGAGAAGAGCTCCAAACAACGTCAACTTCATCTAAAATGCATCTAGCGTTATAATCATTAAAATAGCGATTGCAAAGAAGAAGAAGATAACTAAAAGTGAACTGATCTAGATTTTTTAATTATCACAATTTTTCTCCATGACAACTCGTATAGATTCTCACAACTAAAAGTGGACCTGGAAAAGGGAGAAAAGAAAGAAGTAGAAGATACAGCTGTCCTTGAAAGAGCGGTACAACAAGTCGGGAAAAATTGTTACAACTACAGTAAGTTGACACTGCCTGTTTTCAAATTATTTTTAAAATTTTGTATATATATATACATAGAGAGGTCTTACTAGATCTACCCCGGACATGCTGGTGTATGTGGGAATGAGAGAGTGGACAGGCTTGAATCAACAGCATTTATTGTTGTAGAGTTGAAGATGGATAAGAGGGGTGTTCTTCGGTCTCTTCATTTACTTCCTGTTGATGAAGACACTAAAATACATGTTGAATTGATCCAAAATTTAATAAGTTTGGAGTTACCTGTTGTACAAGTAGAACTGGATGCCTGAGGGGCAGAATGAGGCATTTAACTAGTGAGCCATGGAAACCATCAGAATGCATACCCTTCGACATCTGTTGGGAAGCCTGAGCACCTATGGATCTGCCCAGAGTGCACTGACATCCATACAGTAATCAATAACCAAGTGTATACGTCACAAATGTTATCAAGCCAGCAGAATAATACACAATTGGAAATGTGAGGTGATTATAGGAATACACAGAATAACACTATTTAAGAAACCACAGTACTGTCCCCTGTATTTAAAATACAAACTTTGCAAGTGAAAATGTTCATAAACGAAACAAATAAAAGTATCCATGAACTTAACATTGAACAAAGTTGGAATTTTTATTATCATATGAAATGACTGGTATAGAAAATTATGTAGATATATAATGGGATGACCTAGAGACAGCTGAAGAAGGAGGCGAGAAATACATGGAGGCGAGATTTGGAGGCGAGATCAACAATTAAAGAAGAGCTGGAGGGAGCTGCAGGAGATAGCTAGAGATAGGAAGACTTGGCATGAGTTGGTTGAGGGCCTATGCCTAATCCGGTAAAAAGGCAAGAGAGAGAGATAATGGGATGGATTAGCACAGAGAGAATCAGCTTGTCAAATCAGACACTAGAGTTCGGGTTCAGTTCCAGATTTGACGGTTCCACAGGAGGAAAGGAATTGACCCTTAGACCTCCTGCACACTTGGAGTTTGAACAAAGTGGGCGGACAAAAATTAGACATAATGAAGATAGAAAATACTTAACAGTTCAATACCTTGACATGGAAATTAGTAAAGAACAGAATTAATTAACAAATCTAGGTAGGCACAGTTTTGGAGATGTAACCTATATGATTGATGCAACAGTTGCATAAGCAGACAAATATTTCGTCTGTGACGTGAAGCTTGAGTTTTTCATTAACCTTTAGACTATGGACTTCTAAAGCATTGTTTGGCATGCTGGGTTTTTTAATACAATTTTTAATGGAACATGGTAGTACTATTTCTTGTTGTTGTTGTCTAGCCCTCAGGAATTATGGGTTTTCACCGTTTTTTCCTATATTTGAGTAAGGGAGAGTACCCGGCTTTCTTGGGCATGAAAACCTCCAACAACTCTAGACATGTAGTGCTATGCTTTGTGTTGCAGAAACTCCTACTCAGGTAGAGTCTATTGGTCACCATTGCAGTACCCTTTTATTTCTAGCATGGTAGACGCTATAAAAATATCACTTATTGATAACACTGGACAATCTGCATGGGATTATAGTCCACAGAACCACTTCCGAGATTCATATATCCAGTGTTCAGTTGGAATCTAAATGTTACCTGCTGTATTCTACAAAAATGTATGCACAAATAGCACCAAATTAATCTTACAATCATTTTCTTTTAAATAAAGCATTTTGGCATGTGAGTGGCTTGTTGGACAATTGATACTGCCTAAATGGTTTGTCAGGCAGTTGTCATATTATAATGAATGATATTCTTGTCTTTTAGCAACGAGCTGTTCAAGCAGAAGCTACAGTAACCAAACTCAAGCAGGAAGCTAGAACTCTACAGGTAAGTTATAAGTTAGATGTCTGCAGTTGAGCATCGAATAAAGTCAACAGGAAGCTAGAACTCTACAGGTAAGTTATAAGTTAGATGTCTGCAGTTGAGGGTACATAACTAAAAGTCAAGCAGGAAGCTAGAACTCTACAGGTAAGTTATAAGTTAGATGTGCTGCAGTTGACGTACTAACTAAAGTAAAGTCAGGAAGCTAGAACTCTGCAGGTAAGTTAAAGTTAGATGGCTACAGTTGAGGTACATAACTAAAAGTCAACAGGAAGCTAGGCTCTACAGGTAAGTTATAAGTTAGATGGCTACAGTTGAGCGTACATAACTAAAAGTCAAGCAGGAAGCAAACTCTACAGGTATTATAGTTAGATGTCTCAGTTGAAAGCGTATACTTAAAAGTAATACAGGTAAGCTAGAAGCTCACAGTTTTCATTGACAGTCGCACTCGATGGGTGATGTGTCAACATCATGCCAGCTGCCTTAACTTCCCAGGACTATTTGTACTCAATTGAGGTCTAGGTCAAAGCAGAGAGCAGTTACAGTGGAAAGATATTCAATGCTCACTTTGGAATTGAACAGACACATGACTAGAAGCGGCTCACTAACAACTGTGCTATTTATTCTCTACAGTTGAGTGTATATGTTAGGACTATAGTTCTACAGTGAATTATTGTTGTGTATGGTTAATACATTTTGAAAAACTGGTTAGAATTGATCATGGTTCAATGAGCGAATATCAATAAAGTGTCACAAGGTAAGATTTCAATTTTAACGCAGTTGACGTCATTTAACCAGTTTCAGTCATTGCATTTCCAGTCATTTAACTCTTCAGGTCATTTAGAATTTCCATTCATCTATTGATATTTTAAACAAATCAAGGCGTTGAGTGTCAGAGAATGAAGCCTTGAAGTCTGGAGATAGAGAGTCTGATCACATACTAAAATGAAAGCCAAGCTAACCTCAGGTCAGCTCAAAGTAGAGCAATTGGGTAAAAAAAGTCAAGCGGGAAAAAACTCTACAGGTGTTAAAAAGTTAAGGGTCAGGGGGGTACATAATAAAAGTAAACAGAAGTAGAGCTCTCAGGAAAGTTATAAGTTAGATGGCTACATTTGGGGTCATAACAAAGTAAGGAACCCTTTTTCATTGTAAAGGTATTTGGGTAATACACTGTGGGCCCTCATTTTTCATTGACCGCCGGCACTGGGGGTGATGTGGGTCAACATCATGCCAGTCCCTTTACCCCCGGGGGCATTTCTGGTACTAAATTGAGGCAATAAACAAAAACAATTACAGTTGGAAAGATATTAAAGCTCATTTTGGAATTAACCAGCCATGACAAGGCTCATAACTATTTGGGACCCCTTTGAGTGTATTTTTAGACTATGTTTTCAGAAAATTGGTTTGTTGTTAATAATTTTGAAAACTGTTAAATTATCATTTCAATAAAAGCGGAATATCAATCGGTCACAAAGTACAGAATTTTTTTAACCCAGTTAATCTTAACCATTTCCCATCATTTACCCTTTCCCGTCTTTTAAACCTTTTTTCGACTTTTGTTTCCATTCATCTTTGTTTTTTAAAAAATCAACTTGATGCGAGAATGAACCTGAAGTCTAGATAGGGGCTGTTGATATACTAAAAGCAAGTATCCTTTCAATAGCTCAAAAACAGCTTATCGAAGAAGAATGTGAAGTAAGTCACTTTCATAGTCAGTAGTGCAGTGTGTTGACGCAGTTCAATTCTTTGATATGATAACTTCTCTATTTCATCAAGTTGAAAATGGATATCAATTCTGAGTTGGGAGAATATTGAGATTTGTTGTCAGATCATCTGTGTAAGTGGTTTCTTCTAACCAGGCCTGCGAGTTTTCACTCTTGGGCATAAGTGAAAGTGGTTTAAGGAGGGATTCAGGGGTATGTAAGCCAAGCATTTTTTCCCCGTTGTTTTCATATTAATGTAGAATTTGTATAACAATTTTGAGAAATTATGACTTAGAAGAGTAGAAAAAGGTTAGTTTACAAAATATGTCAAAGCATTGCCATGGAAACAATACAAAATGGCCACAAACACAAATTTCAAATCCTAATGCTTGAATCTAATGAATGAAATGATTCTGTTTTTCTCTAAGGTGAGTAATTGTAATATCTAACATATTACACAAGCATTTTAGGATATATTACATTTTTAATAAATTTTTGGGTAAAAATACACCCCAAAAAGCTTTTTATACCTAATTTCAGGGTTGTGTTTCAAAATTTACTAAAATGTAATATTTAATATATCCTGAAAGCTTGTGAATATTTAGATATTACAATTGCTCCTTGAAATGAAACAGAATTCATTATATCATTAGATTCAGAACCTTAAGGATTTTAAATTTTATATTTGGCTACCATTTTGTATTATTTCCATGGCAACACATTGACATCTTTTGTAAACTAACTTTCTACTCTTCTAAGTCATAATCTATAAAATTGTTATACAAAATCTACATTAATATGAAACAATAAAAATTTCCAGACCAGAGTCCCCTTAAAGCTGGAACTTTCAGTAATTAACCCTTGTTTACCACTCGTGAGGTAGCATGTATAAATGGGTCTCATATCCACTACTGAGGGTCACGTAGTAAACTCATCTGCAAAATATGTGTAGTAAGCGGGAACTACTGCAACAATAGACTATCTATAGCATTGGGGATATCTTCCCTTATATAAAACATTGTCATTGGTCAGTTTTTCGCTACGAAGGTTATTTATATCTTTGAAAAGTGTTTCTCTTTGTCAAAAGTAGTTTAAGCAAAATGGCGTGTAGAAAATCTTCCAGAACGATTACACCAACAGAAAAAGCTTTGGCGTTGTTCAATGGTGCTGTGACATATTTAGCGATGAAGATAGCGGAGATGATGATATATTCTCATTAAGTGAATCTGTTCACTCAGATTCTGAAAATTCTGTACAGGTGAGAGACATTGATGAGCGAAATAGTGATACTAGAGAATGTGATTTACGTCCAAACAAGCGTTCTAGAACTGACCTGTCATGAAGTACTAGTACTGAGCAAATATCAAGTACTACTAGTACATAGAGCAGTACAAACACAAATTTTTATTATCAAAACATACACATACATATTTTATTTCAAAATACAATATTTCAAACAAATATTCCAAAAATAACAGAGTTATTACATTTTCAAATAAGTTGGTAGAAATGCAGAAAAATGCTTGGGATGCTCTGTGCTGGTTTGACCTATAACCTCAGGTAAACAAGGGTTAATAGGAACTTACTCAAATAAGTCTATCATTCTGTTTACCATTTTTAAATTCTCTTCTTCAAAATTGCACTATCTAGATTGTCTCTGTACAACTGGATTGTTTTACTGAGCCTCATTTTATCTTTCATATCTTTATCTATATCCTCTTTGTATCACGTTTGACACATTAGGTAGGCTTCCACAAGAGATTTCCATTGTTGTCGTTCTGTCACCTTTCTATTAATTGTTTCCCACGTCAGGCCATAATCTGCCAACTATCTTTCTACAGTTCTTCTTCATGTTTCCTTTGCATATTTTATATATTTAGCTGATACTTTGAGGATGTGAATTCATTGAATAAGAATTTGTAAGGGAGAAACATCAGTGTATCTTAGCAAGAACAAAGATTTTAGCATTTGCATCAAAACTTCTGTACTGGAATCAGAATGTGAAACATAACAAGATTTGGGTTTTTCCCGAAGCTAGCAAATTTTCTGTAGGATTTGTTTGTTAAGTGGTGGATTAAGCCTCTGTGTGGTCGAGGCACATTCCTTTCAACCTAAGATGGTGTATTTTGGATATCAGAGCGTATTGGTTTTCCTTTAAATTGAATACTTCATGCTTGTAAGATAATCCTGGCATCTTAAAAAGGCTGAAATCAGCGATATAAGAAATCTAGTCATAACAAAGATGAAGTGTCTCTGAAGAATGCTGAGCTTCTTGAGAAGGGCCGTTTAGAAATGAAGACATCAGGAAAAAGTGAGTACAAAATCAGTACTGAACTTCATCAAGAAACAACAAATTAAATTGCTCAGCCACATAAGCAGATTACCAACAGACAGTGCACCTCAAAGGACAATGCTACTCTGGTACAGTGGATACAAAGCAAAGAGAGTCCACGTAAAGGTGGACCTCAAAAACAAAAACAGAGACAGTGAAAAAAACACAATATGTATGAAAGTGCACACAAAAGCCTGTTCTAGAAATCTCTTCTTATCCTGACGATGTGTGATAGAATAGGATTAGAGAAAAGAAGAAGACATCTAAATGGTTGTGGTTACTAAACTGCGTCATTGCACTCCGGGCAGACCCATAGGTGCTCAGTCTCCCACAACAGATATCGAAGAGTATGCATACTGATGGTTCCCATGGCTCACTGATTAAACACCTCTCACTCTCCCTCAGGCATCCAGTTCTACTTGCCTGGCAGGTAACTCCAAACTACCTAAAACGCTTGATCGATTCAACATCTAGTTTAGTGTCCTCATCCAACAGACAGTCATGAAGAGACTGAAGAACATCCCCCCTTATCCATCTTACTCCCAACAATCCATGCTGTTGATGCAAGACATCTAATATCATTTATAATTGAATACTGTAGGCTTAAGATCACTTGACATCTAATAATGTGTGTTTATTGTATATAGCCCCACCACAAACAGGTCATGACATGTGTCTGTTATTCTGCAGAGAGCTGATGGTTGGTGTTGACAAACTGAAACTTCTATCTCAAGTCTTATCATCATTAGAGAAGGTCACAGATATCAACACTGAGATGTCACAAGAAGACGACACCAAGCCATCATGATGATTATTATTCTGATTAATTATTGTGTGTCCATATCAATTCTGCTTCAATTCTCTGTCTATCATTCTTAGCTCATACAAGCCTGTCTCTGAAGAATAAGTGAAAATCCTGTCAAAAGGGCTCTGGCAGTGTAGGACAGGGTAGTTTGATCTTACTGGTGACAGGACACTGCAGCAAGATCTGCTATGCAGTAGAAAAACAAATTCATAAATATGACACTACAGATTCCAACATGAGTTTAGTTTGTGACAATCACTGTCTTTGAGGTCTCTGTGGAGGGAGCTATGGTGTTATCTCTTGCTCCAAAGGTACTTGGTTTGTTCCTCGCTCAAAACAATTGGCATATTTTTCCAATTATCCCTGATCTCAATGTAGGTGAGATTGAATTCCTTGTCCAAGACAGACAATAAAATAAGTTTCCCATGTTCAAGCTAAGCAGAAAGTATCATGGCAGTTGTCAATCGGTAAGAGTAGGCTGCAAGCTGTAGCCAGGAAAAATTCATTTTAAAGATAAATTACTACTCAAATTTTCATTTCTTAAAATTACATCAGGACACTAGCTGATGCTACAAAGTTTGTCTACTGCGATGAAATCTTCCTGTAAGACAGTGATCAGAGAACACATGGTTATTAACAAAGGGCAATGATGATGGTCCTATCAATCAATCAGTCACTGCATTTTAAAACTTGAATGAGATGTTTTTATCCATACACTCTTCCAGCAAAAGCAAGTCTACACAAGCTCAGAGTGTACACAAGCTCAGAGTGTATACATGTACTGCCAATGACAGATTGTTATTGAGAATCCCCAATTCTGTAGTGAGCCCTCATTTCATGATATTAAAGACACCTTTATTAATTTACAATGCATGAGGTGGACCTCAGAGATAACAAAAGTGGTGAAAAAAGCTGTTTATAGGACTTTTAAAATCCTTTCTATAAATTTATTCTTTACTGACTGTGAGACTAACAGGATTCAAGAAAGAAAGAAGGTGAACTGGAACTTTCTCTTTGTTTGTAAGACAGTTCTAGAATCATCAGCCGCAGTCACATGGTTGTTCACTGAAGTGCAATGATGTTGGTATTATCAATCGTCTTCAAGTGAGAAAAAAATAGAATGCAACATTGTAGTTCCTGATGCTGAATAAAAAGAGTTACATATCTGTCATGAATAAAATCAATAGAAACAAGGATAAAAGAATCAACATCGGTCCTGGTCATGCCCAAAAGACACAGAAAAAAATTCAGTTTTGTACCTTTCTTACAGTGGGCTTCTGTAGCTTAAGTGGTAGTGAGCTCGATCGCAACCAAGTACCTGGTTCAAACTCCAGCGTGGCAGTTTGAAAGCAAATTTGTTCCTGTGAATTTTTATGAACTGTAAAAATAGACCTCACTGTTCAGAAAGCAATAAGCTACTCAATGTATAAGTGGTGCCTAAAAAATAGGTGACTCCTTTACTATGGTTGATGGGATGGTGACATCATGGAAAGAATATGCCATGATTTTCATTTCGCCTTTCTTAGAATCATATCAAGAACAGACAAGAAAGCAAGTCGGAACAGTAGCAGTGTTTATTCAGAAACAACAGGTCAATGGTTTGAGCTACATCAAGCTACTACAAGAGCGACCCACAGAGATCATTCATATTCAGGTAGAGTGGAGCAGACTGGAGGAAGCCTGTGTAAATGAAGGATCGAATGAACATCTGAGACTAAACATTAGTTTGAACAAAACATACATAAAGACACACTTCAAGTGTCTCTTCTCAACCTGATACTGCTGGGGAAACCAGGGATAAGGCACACTTCGAAGTGTCTCTTCTAACCTGACACTGCCAGGAAACCAGGGATGAGACATTTCAAGTGTCTCTTCTTAACCTGACACTGTCAGGAAACCAGGATAAAGCACACTTCAGTGTCTCTTTAACCTGACTGCTGCCAGGAAACCAGGGATAAGGCACACTTCAAGTGTCTCTTCTTAACCTGCACTGCGGGAAACAGGGATAAAGGACCTTCAAGTGTCTCTTTTAACCTGACACTTCCAGGAAACCAGGATGAGCATACTTCAGAGTGTCTCTTCTTAACCTGACACTGCCTGAAACCAGGGATAAGGACACTAATGTCTCTTCTTAACCTGACACTACAAGGGATAAGGCACACTTCAAATGTCTTCTTAACCTGGCACTGCAGGAAACTCAGGGATAAAGGCAAAACTTCAAGTTCTCTTCTTAACCTGACACTGCCAGAAACCTGGAATAAAGCACACTTCAGTGTCTTTCTTAACCTGACACTGCCAGAAACCAGGATAAAGCCCCAATGTTTTTAACCCTCACCCCAGGAAACAGGGAAAAGGTACACTTCAAGTGTCTCTTCAACCCCTGACACTTCCAGAAACCCAGGAAAAAGGCATCTTAAAGTGTCTCCTTTTTTGACACTCGGGAAACGGGGATAAAGGCCCCTTTCAAGTGTCTTTTTTAACCTGACACTACCGGGATAAAGGCCATTTCAAATGTCTCTTTTCCAAACACTCCCAAAAACCGGGAAAAGGCACATTTAAATGTCCCCTTTTAACCTGCCTCCGGGGAAACCGGGAAAGAATTTAAATGTCTCTTCAATCACTGGGAAACCCTGGGATAAGGCACATTAAATTTTTTTAACCTGACACGCCAGGAAACTTGGGAAAAAGAATGGAAAACGCAGTGGTCAAGAGTTGTTCCTAGATGAATGGTCCTTGGTTTGAAACTAAGTTTTAAGGCATTAGACTGTTTCCACCCCCCCAAAGGACCAGAGAAACCTGGAATATAAAAGGACCATTATATTGACCCCATCCTTAAAAAGGAGTTGTCAAAGAAGAAATATGAATCTAACACGAATTCAACTTAGACCACATGATATGAAAATGGGTTCCTTACTTTCATAAACTTTTACCAAAGCTTGTGTCTCATATGCATAAGTGAAAACTTGCATAATTTTACATTTTCCTACAATCAGAATAGCATTCTTTGCTGTTGTTGTCAGGAAACATATCAAAAGTATTGTAAATATATTGATACATATATCTCATAACAACTGTTATAAGAAGGAGAAGATGGAGATATGTTGGGCATACCTTGAGAAGAAATGTCTGGTCAACCACTAGTAAAACTGCTATAAGAAGGAGAAGATGGAGATATGTTGGACACAACTTGAGAAGAAATGTCTGGTCAACCACTAGTAACAACTGCTATAAGAAAGAGAAGATGGAGATATGTTGGGCATACTTGGACAGAAATGTCTGGTCAACCACTAGTAACAACTGTTATAAGAAGGAGATGATGGAGATATGTTGGACATACCTTGAGAAGAAATGTCTGGTCACCACTAGTAACAACTGTTATAAGAAGAGAAGATGGAGATATGTTGGGCATACCTTGAGAAGAAATGTCTGGTCAACCACTAGTAACAACTGTTATAAGAAGGAGATGATGGAGATATGATTAAGAATCCAAGCAGGCATTGAAGTGAGAGGCAAAGGGGTCAGAAGAGAGACTCTGATAAACCGAAATAAACTTTGCTAAGAGAGGCATAAAATATCTTACTTAATTTTTCCATGGAAGAGATTGAGTGAGTTGCTTAAGACAGAGCGGTATGGAGGAATTATTTGCAGGCCCTATGTAACATATAACAGTATGAGAGGAATATATATATCTCATATACACGTATTCATTTTTCTATATGTTCATGACAAGACATTTTGTGATATTTTAATATTATTAACAGTATTAATGTTTTGTATGTATCACATTGACGTCTGTTGTATAGGATAAACTGTTAGTCAAACATACATACTTTCTTCTTCAGTTTGTTTGTCAGTTGAAATAAAGGTCAAGGTTATAACAGATTTAGCTATTTGTCCTGGACATTTACATATTTGAATATTCATTTTATTTGAACACTTGTTTCTGATGTACATGCAGAACTTGTAGTTTTATGTGTGATGAATTTCTGGCACAGTGGTGACACATTACACGCTGATGACTCATTACAGATTTGCTACTGGCACACTGATGACACATTACACACTTGCTAATGCACACTGGTGAGACATTACATACTTGCACACTGGTTACACATTTGCTACTGGCACACTGATGACACATTACACACTTGTTACTTGCACACTGGTTACACATTTGCTGACTGCACACTGATGACCATTGAAGACCTACTATGACACAATTTGTCCTAGATACAAACTGAACATGACATTAAATATGTCACTTAATGGTAGCTCATATAAATAAGAAATTGAGAATCACCAAGTGGTACATTCACTCATCGTTGCTGTCTGGAGCAGTAGCATAGACTACAGAGTCAAGATTTTTGAAATGGGAATGTACAGAAGAGTCCAGCAAATACCATGGATTGAAAGTCAACTATTAACAAGGTGTTGCAATAACTGAAAGTGAAAAGAGCACTACTCTAAGAAATAAAAGATTGACAAATATGATATTTTGGTAACACCAAAAAACATAACACTTTTTTGAAGATCATACTGTAGGAAACCCAGAGCCGAGTAATTGTCAGTGAACTCACTTCTTATTCTAGTAGTCTTGTTTAATTTCACAGTGAGCATGGATTTTTTCAGACCTTAATGGCTCTCAGGTTGATCCATCCTCAATTGAGTACCAGGAAAAGCACTGGAAGTACGGGCTTAGCATTATTTGACTACATTATCCGTCATGTGCCGACGGTCAATGAAAAATACTGGCCTAACACTGTATTACCCAATATACCTTGAGGGTGAAGAAAGGGTTCCTTTACCTTTTTTCCCCTTTACACAGTACGACAAATGTTTGTTATTTAATTGTGCAAATTGTCAATCAAAACATACTTGTGACACACATGATCTGCCCATTGCTCCTTAACTAGGGTCAGAGTTAGCCCTACACTTTCTTATTATTTGCATACAATGGAAGAACTGATACAGACATAATACACTAGACTCTAGAATATCTTGCAGATAAATATTGGCAAATCGTAATCACAAAGTACTGTAGTTTTACTTAAAAACAATGACAAAATACAGCAACTTTTCGACCAGCAAGGCCTTTATCAAACAGAGCAGACAACAGGAGTGAAAATTAAAAAACCAAATGGACGACTAAATACAAACTTTTCTAATGAAAATCTGGGAATAAAAACGAATAACGAAATAAATGTAACACAAAAAACACATAAAACTAGAAATAGAACGAAAGAGAAACAATGAAAAATCTAGTAAATATATAACTTGAATACATGCAACATATACCCATATAGATTACAAGGCATGAGGAAGAAAGTACTAGAAGCATAGGAATGTAATACATTGAACCCACGTGGTCGCAAGGTACTATACAAAGAAATCAACCGATTCTCCAGAGCAAATCGACTGCGACAATCCGAGGAACTTGATCGGATGGCTGTGACCTGGACATCGTGAGCTTCTAAATGGCCAGTATCATTGAAATGGGTGGCTAAGGAGTCACAGAGCATTGGCGTATGTCGCGCAAGTGTTGGACGAATCGGTCACTGAAGCCTCTTGCTTTGTCGCCGATATAAGCCTTGTTACACCGCTTACAGATAATGGCATAGATAAGATTATGGGACTCCATGTAGAAACCATCGTCATTAAGAAACGTGGCTAAGGAAAGATACAGTACGTGTCTGTATCACATAAGCACACGTGTTGCAACGCCGACGGCCTGTTGCAACGAGTCCAATATTTAGACTCATTTTGGCACTGTCCAGTGTGCCAAATATTGAATACAACATTGAAGAGTATGCATACTGATGGTTCCGTGGCTCTGATTAAACACACTCCTCACTGCATCTCCATGCATCTAGTTCTACTTGTACAACGGTAACTTCAAATCACTGGATCGATTCAACATCTATTTTATTGTAAAGCCTTTTTGAAATGGATGAAAAAATACTAGCCAATTAAAAAATGTATTTAGCGCTAAATATAGTTTTCTACGTCACATTATGTACACATTTTGTATTCTCCAATGTCTCGACAATTTGGTACCAATATCGACCACAGATCAACATGATCTGGCAGTTATTGAAAACGTTTAGCTGAAGGTTTATCTGTCTTGTCAAATGAGTAGTGACCTACACATCAAAGACTTAATCCTTACAGACTAAAGTGGACATTCGGTTCAGAAGTGTTTAGTACATAGCTCTATTTGAATTCTATAAGCACAGTTTGTTGTCGTTGATTCGTTGAAAGTTCTCAACTTCCGATATGGCTCCAGCAAAAACTAAGAAAAGTAAGTCTTCTAATGATGTTATTTAGATTGAATTAACTAGATATGTACAACACAGTCTTTCTTTATAAATTATAATATGTGCCAAAGCTGGACGCGGATATCAAAATATAGACGAAAACTAGTCACGATAGAGATGAAGTGTCTACGCAGGATGCTGGGAGAATCAAGAAGAGACTGGTTTAGAAATGAAGACATCAGAAAAAAGTGGGTACAATATCAGTTCAAAACTTCATCAAGAAAAACAAATTAAATGGTTCAGTCACATAAGCAGATTACCAACAGACAGTCCGCCTCAAAGAGCAATGTTACTCCGGTACAACGGATACAAAGCTAAAGGCCGTACGTACGCAAAGGTGAACAACAGAAATAACATAGGCTGTTAAAGACACTGTCTATGAAGTACACACAAAAGCCCATTCGGAAATCTCTTCTTATCCTGACGCTGGTGTTCACAACAGGATTATAGAAAAGAAAGAAAGTAAAATAGGCACGATTGTCGATTAATGTATAATTTACTATCAGGCGCGTTTATATTGAAACGTATATTTTAAAAATGAGCTTTAAAGCCAATATGATTGACTTCATTGCGACATATTTTACTCCACCTGACTCGGTTCCTCTACGCAGAAATGGCACGACTCCTTCTGAGAGTATTGCACAAAGCACGAACTCCGTAGCTCCGGCAACACTACTATGGGTATCTGGGGAATATGAACTCATGAACAGAACGACACGGTCCGGACTCGAACCCAGAACATTCGAAGTTTATCATGTAAACTGTCTTTTTGTCATCTCAAAAACTACTCTGTGCCAGTATATTGACACAGAAGAGTTAATGGGTTAACTAATAGAAATACTGCTTGATTGAGGTATGACTGAATAAAGTATCACACAAGCACACACACATACACACATACACCTAAAGCATTTGTCGAGTTATGTATGATTCAGTTAACGCTCAGACACTATTTTCGAATACTGTATTTTGAAATGGTAGTCTCTTTGCTGAAGTAGTAAGGCGTATGCCTTTGGCGAAGTATTAAGGCGTATGCCTTTGGCTTGAAGTAGTCAAGGCTGCATATGCCTTTCAGAACAAGTAGGTAAGCTATGGGCTTCTTTGGCGAATAGGTTCGAACATGCCTAATTTCGCCGAACATAGTAAGGCGAGCCTATGGTCAAAGTAATAAAGCATGCCTTTTGGTTGAAGTAGTAAGTGCGATTGGGTCTTTGGCTATAGTTCGAGTCTGGACTCAAACCCAAATGTGAATATTATCATGAGAACCCTAGGATTGTTGCTCAAGCTATGGAGTTCATTCTTTGAGCAACAGGTTCGAAACATGGCCTGATATTTCTGCCAACATGGGTACGGGAACATATGGTCAAAACAGGTGCAATAAAGCCAATTCTTGGGCTCTTTTTTTATTGGATTGAGAGACAGTACGATTTGGTCTCGTGGTTATAGCGTCTAGGTGCTCATCTCTCGTTCTAGAGGTACTAGGTTCCCTCCCTCGGGGCGCCATTGGGATACTTTTCAAGATGTAGGTGAGATTGAGTTTCTAGTCCTATCACAGACAGACGATAAAACGTAGTTCCCATGTTCAAGTTGAGCACGTAGAAATACTATTGACAGTTCAACAATCGAGAAACGCATGCTGAAATGATAATGTATGGGCACATTCATTAGAAAGATGTGCCGACAAACTGGCAAAGAAGGCGGACGACTACCTCAGACTGATCACGAGATAAGTTATGAGGAAGCCAGAACAACCATCGGTTCGCACTACAGAAACAAATGGTCAAAGACCATCCCCAGCACTCCAACAGTGACGGATACTATGGCCTCTCTCGTGTGAACAAGTTGCCATACTTCGCCTCCGCACAGGTCACAACAAGCTCTGAGCCAACATGTTCCACAAATTTAAGATTGGAAACTAGCCTGTGCCCCTGCGAAAAGCGGACATGACGGCAGAACACGTTCTGCAAGACTGTCAACAGTTGCTGGTATAAGAAAAAACATGGCCCTAAACACATAGCTTCGCTAGAAGCTGTATGGGAACAGAGTCCCTTAAACCACGGTAAAATTCATGATAAAAGTTGGTTCATCAGTCTAGGCCGGGAACGCACAAAGAGACAACGAGAGAGAGAGAGAGAGAGAGAGAGAGAGAGAGAGAGAGAGAAAAGATTACAAATATAAATACCTACAAAATATTTTTCCCATCTTCTAAATTACAACGGGAGCCCTCACAGATGTTTCAAAGTTCATACACTGCCGCTGAGATCTTCCTGCGTAAGAAAGAGATCGGAGCACACATGGTTACTCATCGAAGTGCAATGATGATGGTCGTATCAATCAATCATTGAATTAACGTGCCAATGTATCATTCTGTTTTAATAGTCTATCTGAGCGTCTGTACCTCAAGCGAAAGTGAGCTCGATCACAAACCAAAGCGTACCTGGTTCAAATCCAAGTGGCAAGTTTAGAAGCAAATTCGTTTCCGTAGGTTTTTTTAACAAAAGGTAAAAGACTCACCGTTCAGAAAGCAATGTCCAAACTACTCAACGTATAAGTGGTGCCTAGAAAATCAACGACTTGTTCACTGTTGTTGATGGCTACATTATGTAAAGGATGTACCACGGTTTTCAATTCCATGTTTATCCAGTATTGTTATTCTGATTCTATACTTTCACAACTAGATTTACTAATTTAATACATCATAATCCAACATCCAAAAGTAATACATCCCCTCCTGAACAATGGTAGTAACTGCAATGGTTCGTTAATTATTATATACATTTGTTTGCAGAGATGGCAACTGAGAGACTGCTGAACGTTTATTCTACTGTCCAGGGGTACCAATCACTACTACTCCATTTACATCACTTTCCTTGTATTTGTCCTAATCACTCTCAGGTCAGTTGGAAAACTTGTCGATGTTATGAAAGATGTGGGACAAAAGATAAAAGAGGAAGTGAGAGAGAATTGAGAATTTGTTGATTGCAGAATAAGGTCAACGTTTAGTATCGACTGTTCACAGACACAGCGTGAATGTTCCGTCACAGACACAGGGGAATGTTCCGTCCAGACACAGCGTGAATGTTCTGTCGAACACAGGTGAATGTTCCGTCACAGACACAGCGTGGAATGTTCCGTCGCAGACACAGCGTGAATGTTCCGTCGCAGACACAGCGTGAATGTTCCGTCGCAGACCCCAGCGTGAATGTTCTGTCACAGACATTAGCGTGAATGTTCCGTCACAGACACAGCGTGAATGTTCCGTCGCAGACACAGCGTGAATGTTCCGTCGCAGACACAGCGTGAATGTTCCGTCGCAGACACAGCGTGAATGTTCCGTCGCAGACACAGCGTGAATGTTCCGTCACAGACACAGCGTGAATGTTCCGTCGCAGACACAGCGTGAATGTTCCGTCGCAGACACGGCGTGAATGTTCCGTCGCAAAACACAGCGTGAATGTTCCGTCGCAGACAAGCGTGAATGTTCCGTCAAGACACAGCGTGAATGTTCCGCCAGACACAGCGTGAATGTTCCGGCAGACACAGCGTGAATGTTCCGTCGCAGACACAGCGTGAATGTTCCGTCGCAGACACGGCGTGAATGTTCCGTCGCAGACACAGCGTGAATGTTCCGTCACAGACACAGCGTGAATGTTCCGTCGCAGACACAGCGTGAATGTTCCCGCAGACACGCGTGAATGTTCCGCCGCAGACACAGCGTGAATGTTCCGTCACAGACACAGCGTGAATGTTCCGTCACAGACACAGCGTGAATGTTCCGTCGCGAACCGTGAATGTTCCGTCGCAGACACGGCGTAATGTTCCGTCGCAGACACAACGTGAATGTTCCGTCGCAGACACAGCGTGAAGGGTTCCCTCGCAGAACGCGTGAATGTTCCGTCACAGACACAGCGTGAATGTTTCCCCAGACCGGCGTGAATGTTCCGCCAAGACACGGCGTGAATTTTCCCGTCGCAGACACAACGTGAATTTTCCCGTCGCAGACACGGCGTAATGTTCCGCGCAGACACAACGTGAATGTTCCGTCGCAGACAGCGAATGTTCCGTCGCGACACAGCGTAAATATTCCGTCGCAGACACAGCGTGAATGTTCCGTCACAGACACAGCGTGAATGTTCCGTCGCAGACACGGCGTAATGTTCCGCCGCAGACACGGCGTGAATGTTCCGCCGCAGACACAGCGTGAATGTTCCGTCGCAGACACAGCGTGAATGTTCCGTCACAGACACAGCGTGAATGTTCCGTCACAGACACAGCGTGAATGTTCCGCCGCAGACACAGCGTGAATGTTCCGTTGACTGCAGACACAGCGTGAATGTTCTGTCACAGACAAGCGTGAATGTTCCGTCACAGAACAGCGTGAATGTTCCGTCGCAACACAGCGTGAATGTTCGTCGCAGCCCAGCGTGAATTTCCGTTGACTGAGACAAAAATTCAACATTTTGGAATAAAGGCCCGTAGAAGATCATGGACGGTGTAGCATTTTCGCCTACTTTGTGTTACCAACCCAAAGCGGACAATGAGCGCCACATTCGCAAAATATAACTATATGTGAAATGCGTGCTTATGAAAAGTTGTCAACAACACCAGAAATTACAGTCACCAACATCGGCATAAGAAAAACAGTTGGTACAGAAACTCACTTAATAAGAATGTCACAGTATACAGAATATTCTACAACAGAACATCAGGAAAGAAAGCGAGAGGAAGACCACAAAAAATGGTTAGATGGCATAGCAGAATATTGGCAAAAAGCAAAAATAACTTTACCCAACCACTAGGCAGCGACAAACGAGAAACAATACTGGACAACAATGTAACGTGGGCACTGACAACAATCCTATGCAGTGTGACGACGCTGACAACAATCCGGTATCAGTGTGACGACACTGAAACAATCCGGTATCAGTGTGACGACAAAAGAAAAGAAAGAAGAAAACAGAGCGTGAGTGTCCCAGTTTGTTGACTACAGAATAAAACCAACATTTTGAATTGAATGCCCGTAGACATCACGCAAATCTTACAGAAAAACTGATCACAGTAGTCAGCTACTATACTATATTACCACTATACTATATTACCACTATACTATATGCACTACTATACTATATTACCACTATACTATATTACCACATATACTATTAAAACTATACATATACCACTATATACCTAACTATATTACCACTTTTTTTACACTCTATATTACCAATATTATAAATATATTACTATATTACCACTATTAAATTATATTGCCACCATATTAATAATTTCATTATATACCACTAATTTCTATTACCACTATATAAATATATTACCATTTACCACTATACTATTATTACCACTATATTACTATATACCACTATTACCACTATATTACCACTCATATTATATTACACTATATATATTACTACTATTTCACTATATCTATACACTATACTATATTACCACTGTACTATATTACAACTATACTATATTACCACTATACTATATTACTACTACTATTTACCACTATACTATTTATACTATATTATCACTATACTTTATTACCACTATTATATTACAACTATACTATATTACTACTATACTATATTACACTTACTATATTACAACTATACATATTACTACTATACATTTACCACTTACTAAAATATTCACTACTATTGTCACATACTATATTTATGCTCAGTCCATTTCATCTAACTGTGTTTTAAAGGCACTTTTACTGTTTAGATATACGGGGATAATTAATGCAACATTTTCAAAATAATTGATTGAATATTTAACCTTAGGTAGAGTCATAGGTAAGTAAATATTGAATCATGGATATAAGACAATCATAAAAGAAGATTTAAAGGAGCAAGAGCATAGATAATAAAATAAACTAACGTATCGACTAAATGACGTCATTATGGTAACAAGGCAAACCATTTTTGTCAACTTTAAAAAGAAAATTGGGCTCTACCCAGAAGGGCCATATTGGGTGGATTCAGTGTGAATGAACATGGAAAAGTGTCAAACTCCGAGCCTCATCAATCTTTCGAGTGAGAGCACACAGAGTTTGTTCAAAGGGGTTTTTATTTTGTAATGTTGCGTTTAATAAAGGCACCCACGCGTTGGAAAACGACCGAGAAGCCAAACAAAAATGAAACAAAATGTGAAGCATAGTAAAAAATGCCAAATTAAAAAAACAAACCGTGTCTAATGAGTTCTCAGTATGTAGACAGCTTGACGTCTATAAAGACAAATATAGCATTTCAATTATTATATTTTTATCTATTCAATCTTGGTGTAATGAAGTAATTAATCTAATATAAGGCCTACACTTATTTCAAAACAGTTTTTTCACTCAATCAATCAATCAATGAATCAATCAATCAATCAATTAAGGTGGGGCCGCTCCGACATAAAAGGTTGGATGTAATGACTTCTCAACAGTTATCTCCTTCGCCTTGACGACATACATTCTTTTGACTTTTGCTTGTCCATTTCCTCGCTCCCTTTCCCCTATTTGTGTCTCTGCCTTCCCTTCTTTCCAGCCTTCTACCATTCTTTCCAAGAGGGTTTTTCCAAAAAAACCTCATGTCTTTTAATGGGATCAAAATTATCATTTCTTTCCGTTTCCATTTAACATTGTATTACTACTACTTCTTTTGGGGTCCCTGTTACAGATTGTTGCCCAGTGTAGTGGTTTTCTGTTTTGTCTTCCGATGTTCAAATAGCTTCGGTGATAGTTATTTTTCTTTTGACAGAATTCTGCTACCATCTATCCTTCTTTTGTGTTTTTTCCCCCTTCTCGCCTTCTTCATGATGTTCTGTTGAAAGAATACTCTGTATACAGTGTATTATTATTAAATGGCCAAACCACTTCATTCTTTTTTCCCCAATGTAATTCCAGAAAGGTTCTGTCCCAACTTTCTTCTTATGCTGATGTTGGTGATCTCACCCTTCTGGTGTTGTTGGTAACTTTCACAACACACCAGACATCGCATTAACATTTAGTTATCTTTTGCGACTGTGCTTAACTGTCATTTAGGTTCTGGTAACACGAGTATTTATGAAAATACTGTTGATCATCTGTTGCTTTTTGTAGACAACGCATTTCACATGTTGCTATTACTACTAACATGCTCTTATATTTGTATATTCTATTCATCATGGGCGTTGCCACATTCAAACAAACAAACAGTCTGGTTGGAGATTGTGTTTCAAATTGTAGAAGCGCCACAAGAAACTAAGATCACAGAAGCCATCATTCGGCAAAGAGATTCGGTAAGTATCATTCACTAATTAAAAAAAAATCAATTGCACCCATTACAACTATGATTAAACATACTTGAGTTACTAGTCATAGTCAGTTTTGTAATTTCGGAGTTATCTCAGCAGTCATAGAAACTCTAGGGAAAACATCTCATAGAAACATCTTCGGACGAAAAAAGTCGTCGATGGTATAAAGGGACTTTGTATTTCGACGACTTTTGTCGTCGGCGGCGCAAAAGGGGTTAAATCCGAAGATTGACTTCAACGGTTTTTACCCATATGGCTATCACTCTCCGCAGAAATGGCAGCCGTCCGGAGCTGCACAAATCACGAACTCCTAGTAGATAACACCTTAGTAAAGGTAGCTTTGTTCTAAAGGAAAGTAAATGAACCTTGTTCCTCCCATGACGTATTCTGAAATCGGTGTTGAGTCGGCAGTTTTAATTGACCATGTTGGACACACGGTCAACATTGTGGTGTTTGGTCGCAACATTGCGTCGGCTACTTTACCTTCCAGTGTTTCTCTAGTACTATTGAGACTAGGTCGACCGAAGTCGTTGGAGTCTGAAAAAATATTCCACTCCAACTGTAGTATTGACCACCTCTAAGAAGCAGTTGACCAACCACTCGTTATTGCTTTTTTGGTTAATAATGCATTAACACATTCACTGAGAATTTCACTACACATTCTAAAACATATTGTGGACTTAATTTTTGTCTACATTTTATTTCAGGGATATCATTTCATCAAAGTAATGAGGAAATCGTGGTATATCCAAAAGGATGTAGCCATAAACCAAAACTCAGTCGTTGATTTCTAGGACCCTTATACGTTCAGTAGTTTCCATTGCTTTCTGAAGGGTGAATCTATTCCCTTTTGAAAAAACCCTCGGAAACAATTTGTTCCAAACATCCCACGTGGGTTTGAACCAGGTGCTTGGTTTTTGATCAGCTCACTACCAGCTGGCTACAGACGATCACCATTAAAGTAATACATTTATCTAAACTCTCGATCGGATCATCTGACAAATAGATTGCTTTGATGTAGATTAAACCCAATTTAGATTAGAAATGCGTTATGAAATTAAGGCTACTTTTAAATGAAAAATTCTTGACGTAGAGTGTGGCAATTGTGTTGCACATTTTATTAGTAGAAGTGCAGCGATGATTGTCCTAAGTGCAGTGATGATTGCCCTAAGTGAGGTGATTGCCTTTAAATGCAGTGATGATTGCTAAGTGCAGTGTGATTGTCCTAAGTGCAGTGATGTTTTCCTAGTGCAGTGATGATTGTCCTAAGTGCAGGATGATTGTCCTAAGTGCAGTGATGATTTCCTAAGTGCGGGGTAATTGTCCTAAGTCAAGCATGATTGTCTAAATTTCAGCTATATTGTCCTAAGTGCAGTGATGATTGTCCTAAGTTCAGCATGATTGTCTAAGTGCAGCGATGATTGGCCTAAGTGCAGCGATGATTGGCCTAAGTTCAGCGATTGTCCCAAGTGCAGCGATGATTGGCCTAATGCATGACGATTTTTGTCAATCAATAATAGTTTTTGGTATTTAGTTTTCACTTTTTTGGTTTGTTTTTTTAAGATAATAAAACTAGAAATTGTAGAGAACCATCTGAATATCACAGATAATTGATTTTGTATAGCCTTTGCCAGATCAAATGTAGCGACCATTTGATGGGGACCTTATGGTAAGAACCTTCATTAACGCCAAATGAAAATAAAACAATTTAAACAAAATCAGACGCTTTCATTGAAGATTGTGACGTTCAGTTTAAACTTTTTACGCTCAGTTGTACTGGTCACCGTGAGTGTACTTCCGGGTCGGCCTATTAAAAAAATAAATAAATAAATAAATATATATTAATGATATATTTGGAGACAACCAAAAATGTGATATCAATTCTGCAGACTCTAAGACAGTTGCGAACAAAAATTCAAAATGGAGAAACCAAAACGGGGTGACCTTGTTCATACAACTTTATGAAGGTCAGTATATTGGAGTATCCCAATGGCACTGTCATTATAAACGGAAAAAAAGACCCTTTGTGGACTTTTGAAGGATCTGTTTACTATTGTGTCACCACTTTCTCCTTGTTGTAAGTATTGCATTTGTGATGTCTTCTTTGTCAGTTCAATATTGACTATCATTTGTGATGTCTCCTTGTCAGTTTACATTTTTGATTTCTTCTTTGTCAGTGTTACATTTGTGATATCTTCCCTTTTTCAGTGTTACATTTGTGATGTCTACATTGTCAGTGTTACATTTGTGATGTCTTCTTTGTCAGTGTTACATTTGTGATGTCTCCATTGTCAGTGTTACATTTGTGATGTCTTCTTTGTCAGTGTTACATTTGTGATGTCTCCATTGTCAGTGTTACATTTGTGATGTCTTCTTTGTCAGTATTACATTTTGATGTCTCATTGTCAGTGTTACATTGTGATGATGCTACATTGTCAGTGTTATATTTGTGATGTCTCCATTGTCAGTGTTACATTTGTGATTGATGTCTGCATTGTCAGTGTTACATTTGTGATATCTTCTTTGCCAGTGTTACATTTATGATGTCTACATTGTCAGTGTTACATTTGTGATGTCTACATTGTCAGTGTTACATTTGTGATGTCTCCATTGTCAGTGTTACATTTGTGATATCTTCTTTGTCAGTGTTATATTTGTGATGTCTTCTTTGTCAGTGTTACATTTGTGATGTCTCCATTGTCAGTGTTACATTTGTGATTGATGTCTACATTGTCAGTGTTACATTTGTGATATCTTCTTTGTCAGTTTACATTTGTATGTCTACCCTTGTCAGTGTTACATTTGTGATTTCATTGCTTTACATTTGTGATGTCTCCATTGTCAGTGTTACATTTGTGATGTCTCCATTGTCAGTGTTACATTTTTGATGTCTCTTTGTCATTGTTACATTTGTAAAGGGCTATATTTATATATGCAGGCCAGAATAGACATACAGAGAGGTACAGATCACTTCATTTTGAGACCTACTTTAGTCTAACAAGTCAGGTGGCGCGCAATAGAATATGTTTCCATCCCCGCACTTTAGGGGCGTGTACAAACAAATCAAAGTCATAAGGGGAACTGCTGAATGCTGTCCACCCATTCAAAACGAACATTGTTGGATTTTCTAAACATACTTATGGAATCAGATATGAGAACTGTATGCGTGATATTCTTGTTGCCACCCCAGGAGTGCCATGGAATCGTCTTATTTGCTCTCTTTTTTTTTAGTCATGCTTATGTTTGTCATCTTAAAGGCGCATCAATCTTAATAAATTGTGGGTCAATCAATCAATCAAATGCCATGCCTGCCAGGGAGGCGATCATGTTTTCCACAACTCTCTCTGATTGGTGTATTTAATCAGTTCTGATGTCGATCTTGGGGTCGAACCATGATGTCAGGCCATCCAGCATCTTCTCCCCCTGTCTTCCGCGATCTCTCCTTCCTAATTTTACCTGTTTTTACCAAATGTTTTAAATGATAAACATGTTTAATCTCTGTAACTAACCCAATTATCCTCAAACAAGTTTTTGTAAATCAATGCCTGAACCTCTATCTCCCCAGCCATATTTGATGAAACATCTATAACTAAAATAAAATGTAATGTAGCCTGTTCAGACTTTAAGGTATGATGTATTTTCACTTCTCATTTCTTGACCATAGTATGCAGGAGGTAGGAGGTAACAAGATGTAATCTTATAGTTTATAAATTAATCTAGGAGTCTCATTTGGCTATGTGAGCTGTTGCCTTATGTTCCGAAGGTTTGGGAGGATGGAGGGGATTTCTAATCAGATCACACATCATTCTGTTCATCAATTCATTTCTTCAGAGACCTCCAGGATCTACAGAGTTTTTCAATACTCTCGGCAGGTGGTGTTCCAGTTCTACAGAAAGGGACTGAGCCATAGGTGAAAACTAAGTACATTGAAATCAATCACGTCTTTAGACTCTTGTATGAAAAGATCTGAATACTAACATCATGAATATTTCCAGTGGCAACACATGAACATTTAACAAGATAGTAGAAAAACATACATGTTTTTTCGAATATTAGTATTATAGAAGAGTCCTCTGCACATCATGGACAGAGAAGAGAACAAATATATCTATCCAGAAAGAACTCAAAATCAAAGAAAACTAGCTGATACTACAAATAAGAATAAGAAAACTGAGATATTTTGGACATATAAAGAGACACAAAGTGTTGGATATGACCGTTATGAAATGGCATACAGACAAAAAGGAGAAAAGGAAGACCAAGAGAAAATGGATTCAGGATGTAACTGATTTTTGAGCATGACCGCTGCAGAGGCAAGACATCTGACCTATAAGAGAGAGAATTCCGAAGTACTGTTTTTTTGGTTTTTCCCGATCCAGAACACTGAGCTTTTCAGCTCTTCGGCTCAGTGCCATGGACATCGTAACCCTTCGGTTCGGTGCCACGAACCCGTAAATCTGGGGAATCTGTGGCTTTTCTGCCATCCCGCGGAATTGAACCCGCACACACAGAGGATAGTCACCCTTAGTCCAAGCGCTACGAACACGCTGGGCAGACGGGCGCAGCTACTGTTAAGGTAGCATAGTTCTGCTCAGGACAAGCTATTTGATGATGATATTTGGATATCTGCGGCAAGTGGTTAAGCCCTTCTTTGCGAGTCGAAGGTTGCGGGTTCGCATCTGGACTGCGCCGTTCTGTTCATATATACATTTTTTCCAGAGACTCCTTGGATTGTTGCCGGAGCTATGGAGTTCGCCTGCAATACTCTCGGCAGGTGGCGTGCCATTTCTCCTGTAGGTACCCAGCCATATGGGATAAACCCGGTGCACTGAAGTAAATCCTTCAGCTTTAAACCCTTGTAAAAGGTACAAAACTATTTTATTTGATAATGAAATTAATCTACTCTGAACGTGATTGTGTTATATGGTACAGTGCTAGTTCATACATCTAAATAGCTCACATCTAGTAAATGTTTCAGTAAATGTTATCATCATAGAAAAAATTATGCCATCTTATTTTGACTATTGTTACTGTTATTTGTAGAAATGGATATAAGTAACGTGTTCTTATGTTTGGTTTAGGTTATAAATGGATATATGTAATGTGTTCTTATGTTTGGTTTAGGTTATAAATGGATATATGTAATATGTTCTTATGTTTGGTTTAGGTTATAAATGGATATATGTAATGTGTTCTTATGTTTGGTTTAGGTTATAAATGGATATATGTAACGTGTTCTTATGTTTGGTTTAGGTTATCAACTTGGCCCAAAACTAATTTGGGCAGAGCAATCAATCATTTACTGTGGTTTCACTGTTCCTGTGACTTCTCTTATTCTTGGGGAGATAGGAGAGATGCTTCTCCTGGCCTTTGACTACATCTGGGCAAGTTGTTTAGTAAGTATGCGTAGTTAACAAATACATGAACATTTTGGCCTTTTTTTGGTTGCTAACCATTTTATTCAATAATTACAAAATATATCATATCAATTAAATGGCCAGGATGAAAAGCTACAAGAATCTAAGCGTACATGCTCTACCATCAGCGAATTCTCAGACTGAGATGGTATGAAAGATTGGCACAGATCTTGGATAAGAACAAGGCAGGAACCCATGATGATGTACGTCAAGACAAGATAATGGTAGTGGGTTTGGCCGTGGCCAACGTTACTAACTGGCCACAGCGCGGACGGCAATATTGCCATGTGACGTCACAGGCTGAGGCGGTGTATTCTCACAGACTAACTATTGACTGTTACTATTGGGAAACGCTGATCTAGACAATACATCTTGCAGATGTTAGAAACTTGTTGTTGGATGCATGTGTGTATTACAGAAGATGTTTCTGATAAGTAGCTATAGTTGTTGCTCTCACATACTATTTTAGTTTAATTTTATACAGAATACTTAGATTAATTTTAAATATGATAACTATTGTACTTACATCAGCTTATGGTAGTCTCTCTTCAGTTATCCATGAATAAGTAAGCTACATGTTTGCACAACACCACATCTTGATTAGCACATAACAACATCACTTATCAGTAATCCACGAATTAGTCAGTCACAAATTTGCACATCACCACAGCAGTTAGCACAGAAACTAAACAGTATTACATAATATATTTATCTACTACTGAATTTTGCTACTTTTTCCTTTTTGTGAAGAAGCAGTTTGCTGAACATTGCATTGATCATTCCTTATTTTTCCTTAATTGTTGAGGAAAATGTTAGCAAATGTTGGAACCGCGGACAATAAAGTTGTTCTTTTTTGAGCTCCGCAGACACATGCAGTACTGTCTAATGAGAATTTTATGTAGCTGGCAGTTACAATTTGTATGACAATCTCCTTCTGGTTTGTCGTGACTAAGAACTTATCTTCATAGTCAGATGATATCGGCTTTTGAACAACTATATATGATATGAAGCAGAGAACAGTGAGATCTTGTGATAGGTACTTCAGTCCACCCATATCTATTAAATATGTGTAGTTAAATGAAACACCATTTTTATTACATCATGTCAGAGGAGATCAATAATCTACATACCAACTTTTATTACATTATGTCGAATGAAATCAAGTCTACATGACAACTTTTGATACATTATGTCGCAAGAGATCAATAGTCTATATGCCAACTTTTGTTACATTATGTCGAAGGAGATCAAGTCTATGTGAAACTTTTGATACATTATGTCGAAGAGATCACTAGTATACAGGATAACAAGGAAAACAAATGATGTACAATCAATTTTTCACAACATCAACTATTAGCACATAAACTAAACAGTATTACACAAATATATTTATCTACTACTGAATTTTTGCTTCTTTCATTTTTTGTGAAAAAGCAGCTTGCTGACATTCATTGAACATTCCTGATTTTTATATCATTGTTGAGGAAAATGTTGGAACCGCAGACAATAAAATATTTCTTTTGAGCTCCTGCAGACACATACAGTACTGTCTAATGAGAATTTCATGTAACTGGTAGTTACAATTTGTATGACAGTCTCCTTATGGTTTGTCGGGGCTAAGAACTTATCTCCATATCCAGATGATATGAGGACAGATCAGGTTCAATTTAATATGTCATAAATGCAAAACACTGAGTGTTATACCATTTTCTGTTATCATTAGTTCTGACCAGATGCAACTGCTCAGCGAGGAATTGGAGTGTTTTCTCTGGCAGAAAACTAGTGCTTGTTGTGATGATAAACTAATTGCTTCAACCAGATTATCATGTGCCATTGTCATGTAATAGTTGGTGCTCTTCTAAATCTTTTCAAGTTTGCATGGACAAAGGTTTTCAACAAGAAACCATCTCTCAATTTTTCACTATTTGACAGCAGTTAAAGACTCTTATCTATGGAAACTTTCTTTAGGTAGACAGTAAAAGACATGTCTTGATCTATTTTAATACTGAGTCCTATAGCTGGTGCTTTCAACAATTATACAATAGAATATGTTCCTTGTCTACATTTCGGTACACAACACTTTCTAAGCAGCGTTATTTTGTTGTTATGTTTATTAAAGAAGGTAATTGTTAAATTATACACATATAATTATAATCGTAATTTGATCTACATTTTGAATACATTACTTACTAGCTAGGCATCGTTATTTTATTGTTGTTTACAACACTGACAACAGTTAGGTTTACTGAAGAAGGTACTTGTTAAATTAACTTATATTATACATATATAATTACAATCGTAATTTGATCTACATTTTGGTACACAGCACTTACTAGGCATCGTTATTTTGTTGTTATGTTTACTAAAGAAGTCTGTTTGAGTTCGTATGTTTACTAAAATGTCCATATGTTTACTAAACACGTTTGAATAATCCGCCTCACCCTCCATCTTGAATAATATAGCGCTTAGGCCAGTAGTTACGTTGGCCACGGTTTGGCATACGCTGTGGCAGACACAGTCAAGTGTTACTAGACAAGCACTTGAGTGGAACCACATGAAACGGATAACGTGATGCCTCAAATAGACTTTGCCTGAGTGGTTACCGGGGCACAATTGGGGTATAAAGAATAGAACCACTGTTACCAGCCATGCATGTCGTAAAAGGCGACTAAGGAAGATGGAAGAGGGACTAGCTACCACACCCTTTAAAAACACTAGATAGCTACAGAAATAATTACAACCAGAGAAATTCATAACTAGTCATCTGAGGAAGAAAAAGGACCTCACATTGAAGGAATCATGAAAACAATGTAATCTGGAAAAGATTGCCTTGGATAAGAGGTCTGGGAAGACCTTGGTTGCGGACTTATGTCTCCCTAGAAGCGAAGGGTGAAGAAGAAACATACTTGGAGACAAAGTCTTCTTGAGGAGCTGAAGTATGCTGGACTATCCTGGGAAGCCATCAAAAGAAAATGGCCAAAGACGGGGAGAAGTGGAAGACAACTGTTGAAGCCCTATGTTCCGCAAGGATTGAAGAGGAATAAGTAAGTAAGTAGATGTGTGACAATAGCAAATATATGACATAGCAACTGTCTGACTATAGTACATTTTTGATAATTGCAAATATGTTTTAATAGCAATTGTTTTGAAAACAGCAAATGTGTGCGCAATAGTGAATATGTACTTTGTGACAATTGTTAATATTTAATCTGTTTAGCTATTTCATATATATATACTTTATGAAGATAGTTGATTGATATTTTGTGATTATAACTAATTGATACTTGATGAAACTAGGTAACTCCACAAACCCTGTAGCTAGTTAACGTTATGTTTAGTAAAGCTAGTTAAAGTTATGTAGTTAAGTTATGTTTAGTGAAGCTAGTTAAAATTATGTTTAGTGAAGCTAGTTAAAGTTATGTTTTGTGAAGCTAGTTAACGTTATGTTTAGTAAAGCTAGTTAACGTTATGTTTAGTAAAGCTAGTTAAAGTTATGTTTAGTCAAGCTAGTTAAAGTTATGTTTAGTGAAGCTAGTTAAAGTTATGTAGTTAAGTTATGTTTAGTGAAGCTAGTTAAAATTATGTTTAGTGAAGCTAGTTAAAGTTATGTTTTGTGAAGCTAGTTAACGTTATGTTTAGTAAAACTAGTAAGTTATGTTTAGTCAAGCTAGTTAAAGTTATGTTTAGTGAAGCTAGTTAAAGTTATGTAGTTGAGTTATGTTTAGTGAAGCTAGTTAAAATTATGTTTAGTCAAGCTAGTTAAAGTTATGTAGTTAACGTTATGTTTAGTAAGCTGATTAAATTATGTTTAGTGAAGCTAGTTAAAGTTATGTAGTTAAGTTATGTTTAGTGAAGCTAGTTAAAATTATGTTTAGTTAAGCTAGTTAAAGTTATGTAGTTAACGTTATGTTTAGTGAAGCTAGTTAAGTTATGTTTTGTGAAACAAGTTAAAGTTATGTTTTGTGAAACTAGTTAAAGTTATGTTTAGTGAAACTAGTTAAAGTTATGTTTAGTCAAGCTAGTTAAAGTTATGTTTAGTGAAGCTAGTTAAAGTTATGTTTTGTGAAGCTAGTTAAAGTTATGTTAAGTTATGTTTAGTGAAGCTAGTTAAATATGTTTAGTGAAGCTAGTTAAGTTATGTTTTGTAGCTAGTTAACGTTATGTTTAGTAAATCTAGTTAACGTTATGTTTAGTGTAGCTAGTTAACGTTATGTTTAGTAAAGCTAGTTAAAGTTATGTTTAGTCAAGCTAGTTAAAGTTATGTTTAGTGAAGCTAGTTAAAGTTATGTAGTTAATTATGTTTAAAGAAGCTAGTTAAAATTATGTTTAGTCAAGCTAGTTAAAGTTATGTAGTTAAGTTATATTTAGTAAGCTAGTTAAATTATGTTTAGTAAAGCTAGTTAAATTATGTAGTTAAGTTATGTTTAGTGAAGCTAGTTAAAATTATGTTTAGTCAAGCTAGTTAAAGTTATGTAGTTAACGTTATGTTTAGTGAATCTAGTTGAGTTATGTTTTGTGAAACAAGTTAAAGTTATGTTTTGTGAAACTAGTTAAAGTTATGTTTAGTGAAACTAGTTAAAGTTATGTTTAGCCAAGCTAGTTAAAGTTATGTTTAGTGAAGCTAGTTAAAGTATGTTTGTAAGCTATTAAGTTATGTTTAGTGAAGCTAGTTAAAAGTTATGTTTAGTGAAGCATTAAAGTTATGTGTTAAGTTATTTTAGTGAAGCTAGTTAAAATTATGTTTAGTGAAGCTAGTTAAAGTTATGTTTAGTAAAGCTAGTTAACGTTATGTTTAGTCAAGCTAGTTAAAGTTATGTTTATGAAGCTATTAAAGTTATGTAGTTAAGTTATGTTTAGTGAAGCTAGTTAAAATTTTGTTTAGTCAAGCTAGTTAAGTTATGAGTTAGTTATGTTTAGTGAAGCTAATTAAAATTATGTTTAGTCAAGCTCAGTTAAAGTTATGTAGTTAACGTTATGTTTAGTGAAGCTAGTTAAGTTATGTTTTGTGAAACAAGTTAAAGTTATGTTTGTGAAACTAGATTAAAGTTATGTTTAGTGAAACTAGTTAAAGTTATGTTTAGTCAAGCTAGTTAAAGTTATGTTTAGTGAAGCTAGTTAAAGTTATGTTTTGTGAAGCTAGTTAAAGATTATTGATTAAGTTATGTTTAGTGAAGCTAGTTAAATTATGTTTAGTAAGCTATTAAAGTTATGTTTTGTGAAGCTAGTTAACATTATGTTTAGTAAATCTAGTTAACATTTGTTTAGTGTAGCTAGTTAACGTTATGTTTAGTAAAGCTAGTTAAAGTTATGTTTAGTCAAGCTAGTTAAAGTTGTTTAGTAAGCTAGTTAAAGTTATGTAGTTAAGTTATGTTTAGTAAGCGAGTTAAAATATATTTAAGTCAAGCTAGTTAAAGTTATGTAGTTAAGTTATGTTTTAGTAGCTAGTTAAATTATATTTAGTAAGCTAGTTAAAGTTATGTAGTTAAGTTATGTTTAGTGAAGCTAGTTAAATTATGTTTAGTGAAGCTAGTTAAAGTTATGTAGTTAAGTTATGTTTAGTGAATCTAGTTGAGATTATGTTTTGTGAAACAAGTTAAAGTTATGTTTTGTGAAACTAGTTAAAGTTATGTTTAGTGAAACTAGTTAAAGTTATGTTTAGCCAAGCTAGTTAAAGTTATGTTTAGTGAAGCTAGTTAAAGTTATGTTTTGTGAAGCTAGTTAAAGTTATGTTTAGTAAAGCTAGTTAACGTTATGTTTAGTCAAGCTAGTTAAAGTTATGTTTAGTGAAGCTAGTTAAAGTTATGTAGTTAAGTTATGTTTAGTGAAGCTAGTTAAAATTTTGTTTAGTCAAGCTAGTTAAAGTTATGTAGTTAAGTTATGTTTAGTGAAGCTAGTTAAAATTATGTTTAGTCAAGCTAGTTAAAGTTATGTAGTTAACGTTATGTTTAGTGAAGCTAGTTAAGTTATGTTTTGTGAAACAAGTTAAAGTTATGTTTTGTGAAACTAGTTAAAGTTATGTTTAGTGAAACTAGTTAAAGTTATGTTTAGTCAAGCTAGTTAAAGTTATGTTTGAGTAAGCTAGTTAAAGTTATGTTTTGAAGCTAGTTAAAGTTATGTTTAGTGAAGCTAGTTAAAGTTATGTTTAGTGAAGCTAGTTAAAGTTATGTGATTAAGTTATGTTTAGTGAAGCTAGTTAGGTTATGTTTAGTGAAGCTAGTTAAAGTTATGTAGTTAAGTTATGTTTAGTGAAGCTAGTTAAGTTATGTTTTGTGAAGCTAGTTAAAGTTATGTAGTTAAGTTATGTTTAGTGAAGCTATTTAACATTATGTTTAAGCTGAGTTAACGTTATGTTTTGTGAAGCTAGTTAAGTTATGTTTTGTGAAACTAGTTAAGTTATACTTTGTAGTGTTAGTAAATGTATACCTTAGTTAACGTTAAAAATTACATTGTTTATAAATAGTTTACTAAGGTTTACCACAATACTTATACTCTAGTGTGACACTATTAACCCTTAACTTTTCTAATCCAATACACTGGCTTGCAATATTTTTGAAGATGATGCAAAGTCAGTATACTGACTAATTCAGTTTACATTGCAATATCAATGGGTCCCTGGTAAAAAAAAGATTTACAGAATGAAAGGTTAATTTTGTTATCTGTGAAGGTGGTTTAATTATGGGTGCAATAATAGTTCAATTTCTCTTACTCTATGATATGTTTTTACAAACTTTCTCTTAACATCACAAGTTCTTGGCTTGCTTTATTTTGCTTAAATCCTCTTGATAAGCAATCACAAAGTACATGGAATTTACTGCAAGATTGAGATGGAAAACTGTCGAGGATAGCAGTGATTTTACTGTAACTATCAGCAACCTTGAAATGTAGATCAAAGCGGTAACCATGATGCTGATGTAGTTGAGTACACAGGAACTCACACATGTGTGTATGTGTATATACTGAGTGATTCAATGAGTATGCTCAAGGAAGTTCATGCTGATGTAGTTCAGTACACAGGAACTCACACATGCGTGTGTATATGTATATACTGAGTGATTCAATGAATATGCTCCAGAAAGTTAATGCAGACTGTATAAAGCAGAAATGGCTTGTCACATTGAGCACATCCCCAAGAGACATTGAACATTTATTTTTTGACCAGGGCATGTGGGAGTACAAGTTAATCAACATGGAGATCACCTGGTAGTTGTCGAGGAAAGACAGTCATTAGATAGCACAGATATCTTCAATGTCATAAGAGAAGCAGGTCATATAGATGACTTTGTAAACATTTATAAATCTACAACCATCTATCTATACAGATATCTACAACCATCTATCTATTCAGATATCTACAACCATCTATCTATTCAGATATCTACAACCATCTATCTATTCAGATATCTACAACCATCTATTCAGATATCTACAACCATCTATCTATCCAGATATCTACGACCATCTATCTATTCAGATATCTACAACCATCTATCTATCCAGATATCTACAACCATCTATCTATTCAGATATCTACAACCATCTATCTATTCAATCTACAACCATCTATCCAGATATCTACAACCATCTATCTATTCAGATATCTACAACCACCTATCTATCCAGATATCTACAACCATCTATCTATTCAGATATCTACAACCATCTATCTATTCAGATATCTACAACCATCTATCCAGATATCTACAACCATCTATCTATTCAGATATCTACAACCATCTATCTATACAGATATCTACAACCATCTATTCAGATATCTACAACCATCTATCTATTCAGATATCTACAACCATCTATCTATTCAGATATCTACAACCATCTATCTATACAGATATCTACAACCATCTATCTACTCAGAGTGAAGGAGATGAAAGTAAAAATAAGAACTGTCAGAACAAACACTTTGTTAGAAGCATGAAATATTTGATTAATCAACACTGAACAAGTGTGATTAATCGTTATATGTGAGTAAAGATATTGTACCAGAGGCCACACAGAAAAGTATAATGAGTACAAAGCAAGAGGAAGACCACGCAAAGATGGAGCGACGGCATCAAGAAAAGCCTTACGAACATGAATATCAGCTTACAAAGTGCCTTAAAACAAGACACACAAGATCACTACGTCCCCCAACACTTCTATAAAGAAGTAAATGGTGGAAGAGAAGAAGAACAAGCACACACAAGATCACTACGTCAACACTTCTATAAAGAAGTAAATGGTGGAAAGAAAAAGAAGAAAGATATTGGGAAAGAGATCAGAGCACATATAGATTTGTCATGAGTGCAGTGGGGTTATCCTCACTAATCACCAGAAGTCATCTATGATCTAGCTTGGGTGAAAAGTGAAAATGAGCAACCTCTTGATGATTTGCTGAACATTGAAGCCACCTCCCCTCTCCCCACATCCACACACCATCTCATCCCACAACTCACATCCTACCCCCACATCCCACCCCATCCCACCCTCACATGCTACCGGTGTAGACCGTGAAACTTTGCCATAATGTCAAGGCTAACAGGGCTCTAGCTCACCTAGGAGATCGACTCTCCTAGGTCAGTGCTTTTTTCTTTCTCTTTTTTTCGTGACTTAGAGATGATTCTGAATAAAAAGCATGCAGAACCGGGTATGCTGGCATATGGGTCTATGGTGCCTAACTGGCACTACAAACTCATGCTCTAAGGCTCAGATCATATACAGATCACAAAGAGAGGTTGAAGTAGATCACACACAGATCACAAAGAGAAGTTGAAGTAGATCACACACAGATCACAAAGAGAGGTTGAAGTAGATCACACACAGATCACAAAGAGAAGTTGAAGTAGATCACACACAGATCACAAAGAGAGGATGAAGTAGATCACAAAGAGAGGTTGAAATAGATCGCACACAGATCACAAAGAGAGGTTGAAATAGATCACACACAGATCACAAAGAGAGGTTAAAGTAGATCACAAAGAGAGGTTGAAGTAGATCACAAAAAGAGGTTGAAGTAGATCACAAAGAGAGGTTGAAATAGATCACACACAGATCACAAAGAGAGGTTGAAGTAGATCACAAAGAGAGGTTGAAGTAGATCATAAAGAGAGGTTGAAGTAGATCACACACAGATCACAAAGAGAGGTTGAAATAGATCACACACAGATCACAAAAAGAAGTTGAAGTAGATCACACACAGATCACAAAGAGAGGTTGAAATAGATCACACACAGATCACAAAGAAACTGACAATTGTTCAAGATTGCATAGCTGACAATAATTACAGAAATTGAGACACATTCTTTGGTCCAAATTTGTAAGTTTTATCTGACTTATAACATTTGTTTTGTTTTATTTTAAATCATGCACAAAGTAATCAAGATTTTTATTTCCTATGTACAGGGACAAAAGAAAGAAAGCGGCAGCTTCTAATACTCAAGCTAATAATAACACCAACCACAATGTTTATACAGACTACCAGGTCAACATCAAAAGTCCATCTCAGCAGGGTGACACCGAAATAGTTTGTGCAGCACTGATAATAAATGTGTTGGATGCCAGAAATGGGAATCTGGCATCACAAGTTTGAAATGTGAAGATAAAAAACATTACAGTACATCTGGGATTTGTCAAAATGGAGAGCATTGCAACATGCATGTCCTGTGTCAAGATGGAAAATGTTACAATACACATATGCTTTGTCAAGATGGAGAATACTGCAACACACATATGCTGTGTCAAGATGGAGAATGTTACAATCGATATACTTTGTCCAGATGGAGAATGTTACAATAAACATATGCTGTGTCAAGATGGAGAATGTTACAATACACATATGCTTTGTCAAGATGGAGAATACTGCAACACACATATGCTGTGTCAAGATGGAGAATGTTACAATACGCATATGCTGTGTCAAGATGGAGAAAACTACAACACACATATGCTGTGTCGAAATGAAGATCATTGCAAGATGTATGTGCAGTGTCAAGATGAAGAATATTGCAAATCAAATGAGAAATGTCAAGATTTAGAACACTATAACACACCTGTGTTGTGTCAAAATGAAGAACATTATTGCATCTGTGTGTTTTGTGAAGATGTAGAATGTGCTCTTAACCATCACCCACATAAATTTGTTTTCTGTGTAAATTTAACCCAAAACTCAGATTGTGTGATGGACGATATCGACCTACCCTTTATTGTTTATGAAAGAAACGGGTTTTACTGGTATGCCTACTAATGACTTTAACAAACATAGCAATGATTTTGACATGTCTACTAATGACTTTAACAAACATAGCAATGATTTTGACATGTCTACTAATTATTTTGAAATGCCCACAAATGATTTTGACAAATTAGCTAATGATGATTCTGACAAGCATACTAATGATGGCTTTGTCAGGCCCCTTAGTTGCAATCTGCACAAGTCAGCTTATGATGACTTTGACAAGTCTGCAGAGGATGATTTTTACAAGTCTGCAGAAGATGACTTAGACAAGTCTGCTAATGATGACTTTGACAAGTCTGCAGAAGATGACTTTGACAAGTCCGCAGATGATGACTTTGACAAGTCTGCTAATGATGACAAGTCTGTTAATGACTACTGATAAGTCTGTTAATGATGTTCTGACAAGTCTGCAGAGGATGATTTTTACAAATCTGCAAAAGATGACTTAGACAAGTCTGTTAATGATGACTTTGACAAGTCTGCAGAAGATGATCTGACAAGTCCTGCAGATGATGACTTTGACAAGTCTGCCAATGATGTCTTGATAAGTCTGCTAATGATGACTTTGACAAGTCTGCAGAAGATGACTTTGGCAAGTCTGCTAATGATGACAAGTCTGTTAATGATGACTGTGACAAGTCTGTTAATGATGACTTTGACAAGTCTGCAGAAGATGACTATAACAAGTCTGCAGAAGATGACTTTGATACGTTTGCTAATGCATATCTTAAAACACTGATGCTTACAATGTTTATCAGATTCCAACATAAACAATTTATCAGATTCCAGTATATACATTTTATCTGATTCCAGCATATACAATTTATCAGATTCCAGCATATACAATTTATCAGATTCCAGCATAAACAATTTATCAGATTCCAGCATAAACAATTTATCAGATTCCAGCATAAACAATTTATCAGATTCCAGCATATACAATTTATCAGATTCCAGCATAAACAATTTACCAGATTCCAGTATAAACAATTTATCAGATTCCAGCATATTCAATTTATTAGATTCTAGCATATTCAATTTGATAGATGTTAAGACTGAAATCTCTAAACTATTACCCAGGACAGATTTACTTCAAAAGATGAGGAGAAAGAAAAGTTTAGATATACTAAACACTGTAGCTATC
>JADZMA010000200.1:0-42095 GCA_020796225.1 Arion vulgaris
TGTTTTGGTGGGTTGACATTTCTGCGTAAACCAGAGGCAGATTGGCGCCGAGAATCCTTATCCCTTTCCTCATTGAGGGGGGTCATTGCACCAGTTATGCGCCTTACAGCATGGTGCACCGTTTTGCAATCATTTTTTTGGGGTTAGATTCCCAGGGGGACACATACCCGATTTCACCAAACTTTTTACCCCTACGACATGAGTGGGGGCAACAGTGGTTCTATTCACCCCCAAATTTTGGGGCCCCGGTCACCACTGGGCGGGTTCGAGTCTCAAAATGGTGCCTGATCTTTCTTGAAAGGTGGTTTTTTGTTTTAGGCAAACCTCTCTTCCTGTGTTTCCCACCCGGCTGTTCAGCCAAATATAATTATTTGTTGTTTTGGGAGTTTGGTATGGAGAGTTGTTGCATATTTTGTTTCATTTTGGAAACATTGCACCGGACAGTCCAGGTGCCCGATCTTCCAATATCCCCAACAGCCCACCCACTCACCCCCCGTTCGTTTTTGACGATGGGCCTACCACATTTTTTTGCGTTTTTCCTTCCCACCCAATCTTCAAACCCAGCCCCTGCTTGTAGTAGTTGACGGGATTGGTTTAAATGAAAATATTCTTTGGGCCACACTTTGAAGGTGTTCAAATATCAGTTTACCCTTTTGCTCCATGATATGGTGGAGAGCCACCCAGCCTGTTCTTCTCTCATTCCCAACGCCCCCATTCCCCCTGACCCAAATAAGTGTATTTCTGCAAATTGTTGAGTTTGTATTGCTGTGCCCCAACCCAGCCTTCATTGGATCATACCAATAATCACTCAGAATGCAGCATGAGTGTACTTTTGACTTGCCGGAAATCATTGTCATGCCAGTACCCCCATTTTCAAACTTCTCATTGTCATACAAAAAGAATGGTTTCCGACCATTCTGCCCATGAGCTTGCAGAGAAGGTCCCGGGAGACTTTTGGTGAACACCATCCATCGAAATCAAACTCACCTTTATTGGTTTCACAATATCTTTAATTCCCCCCAACGCCACAGGATTTCTCTCAAACCTTGCAAATTTAACGGGATGAAAAAGGTTTTAGTATATTTAACATCGGATCCCTTCTTCCCCTGGTTTATTTGTGAATACCAGCTGAACAGTGTCTGCAGCATGGCCAACCCCTGACTTGCCCAACTTTAAATGATTGGTTTTTCTTGTGTTACAACTCTTTCTTAGCTAGCCTATCTACTTTATCATTTCCGGGTGTATTTGAATGTCCTGGGATCCACTGCATAGTTATTTTGATGTCATGAGATGTAACAAGTTTGTCAATATCTAGGGATAGATGGGAGAGACCTCAGTGTTACGGGCCCAAATTTGGGGTGTAAAGTGGTAACAGTGGCTCTATTCTTTGCTTCCTATGCGGACCCCTGTACCACAGGGGCGACACTTATATTCAAACCCACTTATATGTTTTTCCACTGCCACTGTCCATGCTTCACATCCATACATTGAAAAAGTAGTCTTAATATTAGAACAGGTACCAACCATCTCCATATTAGAACAAGTCATCCTCAAATAGCTTGTCCAGAACAGAACTTTGCCACATTGTTATGTTTGTCAGGGGACTGGCAAACTGCCCAGAGCTTGTCCAGAACAGAACTTTGCCACATTGTTATGTTTGTCAGGGGACTGGCAAACTGCCCAGAGCTTGTCCAGAACAGAACTTTGCCACATTGTTATGTTTGTCAGGGACTGCAAACTGCCCAGAGCTTGTCCAGAACAGAACTTTGCCACATTGTTATGTTTGTAGGGACTCGGCAACTGCCAGAGAGTGAAAACTCAATAAAAAATTCAAGAAACAGAATGTGTCAGCTATTATTCCTGAGAAGGAATCAACTACTTCTTCTGTTGTCATACTGTAACCAGGTTGTTGCCCAGTGTTGTGGTTTTGTGTTTTAGCCTTGCGCTGCTCTAGTGGCTTGGGGAATGGTAATTTTGCTTTTTGAAAGATTCTGCTATACCATCGCAACTTTGACATATTGTGTTTGTTTTGGACACCAGTTTTATCGCATTTTCTTTCTTTAGCTTTCCCATATTCCAAACCCTCTATCGGTTTGTTGGATCTGTCGAGATTCATCCTTGTATGAACATTTGATGTGATAGAAATACACTAATAACACATTATAGAGAATGGATCCTGTTCACTCTGCCAATTTGTGGCAAACAATCATGGACATAGGTTTTCTTCCCAATAAAGGGACATAAACCCATTCAAAGATGAGAAATCAGCAGTAACAAATTAATAAGTAATTGTCATACTTACTGTTGTTCTGCAGTTTCATAACTTGGGAGCCACTGAGCATTGGGATATGCTGTTGTTGCAGAACCATATGGGGATTGTATAAGATTGGGCACGTACACTGGTTGGGCACTTGATATCTGTAGTATTGGTTGCAACAACTGTTCCGTAATCCTGGGTACTCTGAGTTGGCCATGACCACATACCTATACCGAGCTCTTCTACGCGCTAACATGCAAGCCACAGCGAGGATCAGGAAAAATACAACAATCCAGATAAGCCAGAACCCTGTTGGTTAACAAAGAAATAAATCGTCGACAAAGTTAGTTAAAATATGATGGCAAACACGTAATAGATAAGTACTGTAGTTTTACAAAATACAAAAACAATGACAATACACAGAAACGCTTTCGACAAAAGGTCTTTATCAAGCAACATACAACAGGAGTGCGAATATGATCAACATTTTCAAAGATGAAAATAATTTTTATGTAAATATTTCTGATTGCTTTCTCTAGTATGACCTCTTGTTTGCATTAGTTCGCATCAACTAGTTAACCACTCTCGTGATCTGTGTGGTTTGTGTAGAGAACATGAGTATGTTATGCCCTCATAGCACTTACTTTATGTAGGACAGGCACATCCCAATTTCAGTAAAGTATGACCTATAAACCAATCTTTGTAATTTGTTTTGAAAGTCAGTGATATCAGTAGTGGTTAATGAATTTGCTGCGTAGGCCTGATGTCTCAGGATCGAATCCCACAGTGATAGTGGAATTTTTTTCAAACAGAAAAGACTCTCAAGTTGACCCAGCTTTGAATCCCACAGTGATAGTGGAATTTTTTTCAAACAGAAAAGACTCTCAAGTTGACCCAGCTTTGAATCCCAACAGTGATAGTGGAATTTTTTCAAACAGAAAGACTCTCAAGTTGACCAGCTTTGAATCCCAACAGTGATAGTGGAATTTTTTCAAACAGAAAAGACTCTCAAGTTGACCCAGCTTTGAATCCCAACAGTGATAGTGGAATTTTTTTCAAACAGAAAAGACTCTCAAGTTGACCCAGCTAGAATAGATACCAGAAAAACACTGGGAAGTAAAGGGTCAGGACGCGCGGTTAGGATTCAAACCTACAAACTTCAGAAGCAAGGCAAAGGTTTAACCACCTAAAACCAGGTCTTTTTTTGGAAGCTTTATTTTGTATTGTATTTCTTCAAGAAACATAACATATTTACTAAAAGTAATTTTCTGATACTACACTAAAATACACTTTCCATTCATATTCTAAAGCTTATAAATAAAGATTACTTACACCACAACTCATAAACATATGTCTCCAGCAGCAGCGGTTGTTCCATCATCCAGATGACAGCAGTATGCATCAGATCCTATGATAAAATCAATCAAATCTTCTCTGTCAGAAATTTTGCAAAGGAAAAGTTAAGGAAACTAAGAAATAAAAAAAGTTACATTAAAATATATATTTATAACACAAACACCCAGTGTCACTACTGAAATCAAGACACATATAAAGCAAAATACAAAGACTTGTGGAGACAATAAACCCACATCAAACACTCACAAGATCCCATCAGCAGACTAAACAGAAAACAGCACATAACAATCTTGCTAAGAACAGGTCACTGCAGGATCTACCATTACATGCACAGAATAAAACCTGCTCAGATTGCACAGTGTGCATGTCAGACAGAAACGCAGACTCCAGAGCACATCCTGCAGTCATGTCCATCATACATACCCAACGAAACAAAACATGGCCTCATCATTGACTATTGACATTGTATTTTTCATTGACTATTGACACACGATGGGTGATGCGGTTTACTTCCCAGTGCTTTTCTGTACTTAATGAGGCTGGTCACTCTGAGAGCCATTACGGTAGGAAAAAATTAGGTCCCACTGTGGGGTTGAACCATGACCACTAGCCTAAGAAGCGAGTTCACTAACAACTATGCTTAAACGGCTCTCACTATCTAATATAGTCTTGTCATAAGATAAATGAGTTTACTACCCTCACCACTCCTGAAGACGGTGAAGGCATAGCGAGGGACACCAGTAAAATGGTAAGCAGGCCTCACGCAAAAGTCAGACAGAAGCGCAATACCTGGCGTCATGACTTTGCCTTCGCCGAGTGATTACCGGGCCAAATTTGGGGTGTAAGATAGAACCACTGTTACCTGCAACCATGTCGTAAGAGGCTACTAGGAGGTTTGGCTGAAATCGGATGCACGTGTCCTAAACGTAGAAGTCTTATGCGCTTAGGGCCTACAAACCAATGTGCAACGATACACGTTCTTTGGGAAAGATCAAACATATCACAAAGAGTGATTAAAATTGGTTGTAAAGAACGAACGCAAAGAAGAAAAAGAAGATGACTTTCACCTGAACTGACAGCGGGCGAACAAAAACAAACAAACAACTATACTTACCATAGCATATATGAAAGCCACAGTTGATATATGCGCTCTGTTGAAAATAATAACATAGTAATTAAGTCTGACATTGTATAAACATGTTATGTACAAATTAATGATGATAGATAAAACAAATGAATATATATATATATATGTATAATTTATTTTATCTTACGTAAATTTCGATCAGGGATATGTTTTTCATAACTTGGGATAAAAAAAAACAAGTTTCCATAACGATACTTCGGACAATACGTAAAAATAAAGCATTGTAGTTTTACAAAATACAAAACAATACACAGCAATGTTTCAAATAAAAGGCCTTTATCAAGTGGCAATACACGTCCACCATTGCTACATAGTTTTACTGCAGTTGTCCTTTATATCGATAACGATACTTGGGGGAGTCTGTTTAATACTCTATGATGATAGTTGAGGGAGTTGACCTTCTTTTTTAGCCTTTCACTCTCTTGATACTTAGGAACAACAAAAGCACATTCTTCTGTTCTTGGTTGTCTTCTGTATTGTTTTCCGGCTGTGATTCCTTTCAGTTCATATTCTACTGTTCTCCTTCAGGTGGTTTTTGGGTCTTCTGTATTTGCTTTTCCTCTCTGGTGTCCATCTCAGCGCAGTTTTTGTGACAGTGTTAACACATTGACTACTTAATTGAAAAAACGGGGACTGCCTAGAGTAGTTGATAGTAGCTCGGCCTGCTAGCTGTGAGACGCCTATAGCTCGGGTCCGGCATTTGTTCGAGTCCCTAGTCTTACTCAGGACGATAACGTGAGTACTTCTGAAGTCGGAGAAAATCTGCCTGTATGGCGAGGAATACTAATTACGAGTACATTGAGCACACGGCTGCCAGTGTAAGTAATTTACAATGTGCACGCTGCTGCCATTGTAAGAAATTGGAAAACGGATTTTCACGCAAAAATCAGTTTCAGAGATGAAACTGCGTCTGAGTTGAAAGCGGACGAAAGAAAAAAAGAAAAAAAATTGAAAAAAAAAACACTGAATTATTTTTTAAACATTTTCATTCCATGGATATAAATCTCATGAAATCTACACATTTTACTAAATTCTCGATCGATCCTGATGTAGAAATAGATACCTGTGCTGTAAATTAAAAGTTGGAAATTGGATCACAGTGCATTGATGTAAATTTAGGACTAATTTGAAATGAAACAATGAGGCAGTTTGATTATTATCATAGACAATCTTGGCATGATCACGGAAATTAGCACGAATGAGTAAAACCCATCGTACACATGTCCGATAAGTAAAAACTCCATGCGAACACATGTCCTATAAGTAAAACCTCGTAACACATGTCCGATAAGTAAAAACTCATGCGTAACACATGTCCGATAAGTGAAAACTCCATGCGTAACACATGTCCTATAAGTAAAAACTCCATGCATAACACATGTCCGATAAGTAAAAACATGTCCTATCTATCTTCAATGTCTCAGATGATGGTATTCATATTTTCCTCGGACACCATGAAGTAGTTCTGGACAAACAAGTGTTAAGATTTTTCGCAGACAAGTTGTATGAAGGTGGAAAGCTTGGACATATCTTGTTCTGTCATTCTCCAGTGTTCTGATCAGTACAGCAAAGTTTACAGCACACCACAGTGGTTTATATTCATCTTGGTTCTGATGCTGTAATAGGCTGATTTCCAGACTGTCTGAAGAGTCATGAATGACACTGCATGCCTTACTCAGTCTGAATATGATGCCAACTCCAGCTCTTTCTTTGTGGTTGATAACGCCTCCAAGATATGTGAAAGCAGATGTATTTGGAGGATTTAGTTTGAATGGTGCTGGTTGAATTATGATCAAAGTCATAATTACCAAAGGGCAATCCAATACGTGCTCTGTTTGCTGCAGCTGCTATCTAAAGTTCACTTTCACCGACCTATGAGAAATTGATTAGTATATCTTCACCTCTGCCCAAGACTACACTGTCTGGCATGTCCAAACTTAACGCCTCATTCTCGTAATCGTTCTAGTGTATAGTCTTCTTCTTGTGTTCGTTTTTACAACCAATTTTAATCATCTTTGTGATATGTTTGATCTTTGCCAAGAACGCATAACGCTTGCACATTGGTTTGGTAGGCCCCTAAACGCATAGACTTCTACACGTTTAGGACATGTGCATCCGATTTCAGCCAAACCTCCTTAGTCGCTCTCTACGACGCGTGGCAGGTAACAGTGGTTCTATCCTTTACACCAAATTTGGGCCCTGTATAGTGACTATGTGTATTTTTGGTATGGTTTTAATAAGATAAAGAATTGCTATTACATTTCTGTTCCATTTGTATGAATAATTCAATATCAAAATTATGTTACCAAGCTTCTTCTTCAAACGCTCCATATGTTAACCCCTCTTTGTGATTTGCATGTGATCTGAGTCTAAGAACAATTGTACGTTGTGATATGCACCTACAAGTAGGCCAGACATCCGATTTCTGAGACGCTTTTATTTACTAGGCTAGCTTCCTAGGCCCCTACCTCTGTCGCCTCTATGATATGTCTTGTAGGTCACAGTGTTGTTATTCTTGCTCCTCTGAAGCCCAGCAACACACAGACAAGTTTATTATAATAAAAACAAATCAACTGTAAATTATATGTAAACACAAAAATGTCCTCTATTTGTTTTACTCCTCTGTTTCTAACACCGATACTTAGAGCTTGTTTATGTAGTAAAATGAAAGAATCTACTGGCCAAATATAAACGTTACTATAAATTATTCTCTGTAGCTAAGTAGTTACTCCCTTGCCTTACGAGTTGAAGGTTTGAATACGGACCATGCTGTTCTGTTCTACTGAGTGCATTTTTCCCAGAACCCTAGGATTGTTGGGAGCTATGGAGTTCATTCGTGACTTGTGGAATACTCTCGGCAGGTGGCATGCCATTTCAAGTGGAGAGGGACCAAGCCATAGGTAAAACCCAGTGCTGTAAGTCAATCCTTTGGCTTTAAAACCTCTTAAATTAGTAATTACATAACATATTTTCAACAATCCTCTGGCAGGACAGAAAAAGCCTATGAGTTAAAGAGACTTCAAATGCAAATAAAAAATATTACAAGAAAAGATCACACGATTCAAGTTCAGTGGTAACCAAAGTTAAAGGAAGCCAAGTAAAATGCATAGGCCTGGGTCACAATAAATCTGATGAGACTGATGATAGTAAGAACTAAGAAGGGATGGCCTTGTAAACCTTGGGGACAAACAGGAAACAGCAATGGATAATTATATATCATATAATGATAATGAGTCAGAGAGAATAATTCTGGGACGGAATGACAAGTTCTAGTTGGAAATCAACATGTTTTTTTAGTTACTTACTGTGTCTGGTATTATATTTAATTATCGCCCGAGTGGTTACCGGTGCCCAAATTTGGGGTGTAAAAATAGAACCACTGTTACCTGCCACGCATGTCGTAAGAGGCGACTAAGGAGGTTTTGCTGAAATCGGATGCATGTGTCCTAAACATGTACGAGTCTATACGTTTAGGGGCCTACCAAACCAATGGCCAATCCAATGTGCAACGTATACACGTTCTTGGATTAAACATATTATCACAAAGAGTCAGAGTGATTAAAATTGGTTGTAAAGAACGAACGCAAATAAGAACATATTTAATTATTTTTAATTTTAAGTGCATTTTTGATTTTATAAATCACAAATAATAAGTGTACAAAATACACTCAGGTTTATTTAATTAAAAGTTGTCCTTTTTTAAACCCCACCTAAACCGTAGACCGTTGATAGAGCCGTAGACTTCTCAGAGCAAACCCTTACTTATCATTTATGATTGTCGATGTGGCCCGTTCGACGGCCTTGGGAATCAGATTGACATATACATATATTATGATATATGATAAGTTATAAGTAGATACATAAAATATATTAGTATAGAACTAGAACTAAGAACATATTCTTTTAAAAGCGTTACAAATAAAAACAACATAATCTAGGCTGGCCTATCTCACAGAATTGGGTGATCACAAAACATACTTACAATAAATGGTGTGTAAATTAATAAAAGTCCAAAGATTCCAAGTATAAAGTTCTCCATATTTGACAATACGATAGTAATTCTGGAATGACAACTTGACAAATGACGATGTTATACATTATCTATTCATTGCCTACAGACGGTTAGTTCTAAATAACAAAACATACAAAACTTACAATTGACATTATTTCACGATTGGTTTCAAGTATAATAATTTCCTCAAATAGGAGACCATACATTCACGGTGGGGACACTGATAAAAGGAGCATGCCTTCACGCAAAAATCAGTCAGAAGCGTCACACAAGTTGCAATGGCTAAGCCTGAATTAAGAGCCGGTGAAGGCAAGAAGAAGTAAAAATACATTCTTTTTTTGGTATGCTTTATCTGCTGGTGTAGGAGATCACGGACTAGCTAAACTTCACGTGTGTATAGCAATTTGCCAGTCATGTTATTGACTTTCTTTAGTCGGATATCAACATGCTTGATAAAGGCCTTTGGTCGAAACGTTGCTGTTTATCGTCACTGTTTCTGTAAAACTATAGTACTTTGTACGTGTTTCGCTATTTACCAAGTTTTACTGCAGTCTTCCCCTATTTCGATATCAACATGCAACGTTAAGCTTCTCGGTGCCTTTAAAGTTCCCAGATTATAGACAAGCGTTGCATACTAGTGAAAATTAATACAAAACTCGTCAATCCAGATACTTACCTTCATCTTTTTCCCGGGTCACGCTGGGATGAAGGGCAATGAGAGAGCAGACGCACTGGCGGGCAATGCTACGATTGAGAATGGATCGTCTATGGACAGAAGCTACATCATCAACGTTCTCAGAGAAAACATACGCTCTGAAGATTTCAACGACGAAGATAAAGCATATTCTCTATCTCGGTTGCGCATACCGATAGGTGCAGCAAGACGGGAAAGCCACGAGAGAAAAACCCCTTAGATACATCAATCAACACAGAACGGGAGTTTTGCCTAAACACAATGAGATACATGCTTGGAGGAGATCGAGCAATTATGGACATGTCCGATGTGCAATGAAGATGATTCTCAAATGAACAATGAAAAGGTCTAAATAAATGCTTGAAAATAGAGAAAGAAAAGACACAGATTATGCGAATAAACGAAACAAACAGCAACCAGACTAGACTAATAGAAGAGATCTTATACTACGTACGTTAGTGTCAGAGAAACAGACGTGACCATGACAACGTCACCCGCAAGTGATTGCAAGTGTAACAAGCTACATCATTGCGATCTAGCTAAGCGAATAGGGATATAAGATGAAATAAAAACGAGGTCCAACAAATAAAGTGCCGAGAACAGATGTTTGATCTCTAAAGGTGATGATATATGATGGTATTATAGTGTCTAGTCACACTTGAGGAGAGAAAGAGAGAACAAGACAGATCCCAGTGAACCAAGAAGTTACGAAAATATGACATAGCTGGATAGGACACACCTTGAGAAAGCGAGTGGAATATAACAAAAGGGGCATTTTCATGGAACTCACAAGAACAATGAAAGAAGCAGAGGCATAACAATGCACATAGAAGATAATTGGAGGCAGAGATTAACGATATACCGAAGTCGTGGAAGAAGATGCAAGAAATAGATACAGATAAAAGATGGTAATAGTTGGTTGCTAACGGGTTTAAACGACATCCACGATAAAGAGATGGCAGACCCCGATGTATACTGGGACACAATGTAACCCACAAGAGTACCAGAAACAATTATGTTATCATTAGCTTTAGTACCTAACTTTAGCAACAATCTATAAAAACGTGACATTGATTGAAGAAAGAAAATTGATGCAGATGCAAGTGAAATGAAAATGGTGGCATATCTTTTACAGGACGTCGCTATCAACCACAGTAAAAGAATCGTTTAGTTCATAGGCACCACTTATACATTCAGTAGTTTTCCGTTGCTTTATGAACGGTGAGGTCTATTTTTACCGTTTGTAAAATCTACGGAACAAATTTCTTCCAAATTGCCCTTAGCGGAGACTGAACCAGGTACTCTTCTGCTGTGATCGAGCTCACTACCGTTAACCCACAGACGCCAGAGCCGGATTAGGCTAGCGCGGGGCCCGTAGCAAATTTTAGCGGGGCCCTAAGTTTTGTATGATAATAAATAATAAAACATAAATTTTACAAACAAACTTGTCTCGATTTAATGTGAGCAAATTTAGAGATAATACTAGACAAATCAATTTCTAAGTAAATTACATTCAATGTTCATTAAGGTGAGGTTATTTAGACGATCTTGTCCCATCATGTTTCTTAACTCACTTTTTATACGCTTTAATGTTGAAAAGAACGTTCTCCGCTGCAGTTAGTAATCATTAAAGACAAGTAAATTTGTAAGACTATTTCTACATTTGGGAAACACGACTCTAATGAATTTTCCATTATAAGTTTATAAAATTGCAGTTCAAGGGCCTCATTCTTTTCGTTGCTAATAGCAGCAGCCACATTAGTTTTAAGAAGTTCAGCGAACTGCACAAATTGTCGCCTAGGCTTTCTTCCAAATCCTCTTGGGTAAGAGCTGACAATATTTGGAGTTCTTTTCAAGATCTCTTCTGCTGTAAAAGATTTTAACTGCCGAAATGTTCCAAATACATCAGTCACTCTATGGTACGCTTCCATGCGTTTAGCTAAGGCAGAGAGTACATTATCAATTATGACAATAAAACACCTGACTTTCAAATTTTGTTTGGTGTTTGATTTTCTCAACTTCAATCGAGCGTAGTAGAGCCACTAAAATCGTCGTACTTAGTATTTCGCTTGCGTCGTCGTGAAGTTTGTTGCTGATATTCTTGACAGTGAGTCAGGATTTTGGCTTTGGCCTCAATATCTGAAAATGTAGGCCGCATTGCTTGAACGTACCCGTGTAACGATTCATAAAGAGCATATCCAGTGTTAAGGTCTTGATCAGGTGACTGTAATGAAGCGCTAGACGCTTGAAAGCGTTCTAGAATTCCGTTCCATAAAATGCTAACTATTCCGTTTCCAACTTACTCATCTCCAAAACTAGCCCATACTCTTGATTACGACACTCTACCTTTTGATCCATGTTATTTGAGATGTCATCCAAAACTTGTTTGATAATGGTAAAACCACATAAAAGTGCTTGTCGCATCAGCTCGGAAGACCACCTGGTGTCCGACAGTCTCTTCAAAGTCGGGAGTTTTGAACCCGTATCTTCCAGTGCTTTTTTAAGAATGCCCCATCGATAGGTAGAAGTGGAAAAGAATGTATAGAGACTTTCAACAAAATCGAAAAATTTAACCACTTAACATGACTATAACTCTGATTTAAAACATTTGAATTAATTGAAAACGAAAAATGATAGAAACTATTTAAAAAAATTAATTTCTCACTGAAACATAAAATTAGCTATGTAAAATAAAATAATAATAAAATAACAAGATGGGAGGATTTAAATACATTCAAAGTTAGCAGAACAAATAAAAATTACTCTCTGTGTCCGTTTGTGTGCTTCTCTGTAAAATTATGCAGCTCTGTGTTGGGTTTTGTTGCGGCTCCTTCAAGTGTGTCCAAGTTTTCTGTTTAATCATTTGGCCCTCCTTCGCATTATTTTCTGGGACATCTAGTCGAGTGCAAAACAGTTTCTCACAAAAAACGTGAATGACATGAAATTTATTTAGAAGTGCCCAGATCTGCTCATGTCTTAGAACAATATTTCATACGCCCACTTGCATTTATTTTAAACTACGTTTCGCGCGCAAAAACTACTGAACGAACAGAGACTTGAACTGGGTTATGAGTCAAATTTAATTGTTCTTTTTTTCAAGCTTTCAAGTTTTCGTTTATTAGAAGCGTGTGCACACAAGAGACACTCCTATACAAAAAGTAAAAAAACTGTTACGTTGTTAATGAGCTCAGTGTGACCGCCCAATTAAGTCCGAAATTGAGTAAACATGACCTTGGCCCTAACCTCAATAAAAAATGAAAGGGGGAAATTATTACCCACCTCCCAAACTTGGTTCCTTGTTTATGACTAGTGACAACTTAGCTCCAGAGGCGCCCCCGCGGGGCCCTAGCATTTGCTACTTCGCTACTATGCTAATCCGGCTCTGACAGACGCCCATTGTCAACCCAAATTTTCAACAAGTACTATTCCTTAACACGCTTCTCTTTAGAGACGATAGCTGTCTACTGGTGACAAGAGCATTTTCAATTTGTCGAATAAAGAAAGTGCGAATAATCAGATTCCTAGGTTCTGTTATATTATTGTTTTGGTGATTAGACGGACAAGGTACATACTATCGATAAATATGTTACCGCTGATATTGCATGCTAATTTCAACGTTTAAGCTCGGAAGCCTCATCAATTCGGACAAGAACCAAAAATAGATAATTACACAAAGAGTGTTTGACCTGATAACGTATTGGTCGTAAATAAGGTCACTTGACACTGCAATCATAATTTATAGTGTGTACCTAGGCTAATGTGGACAGAATTAGTAAAATGTGTATTAAAATTAGAATTACATATACAGTATAGTTGCCATCTATCTACCTCAGAATAACGCAACATTACTATAAACCAGTCGTTACTGCTTGTAGTGCCGCTATTTAGGCGGTGAGGCAGGTGCAACGGGAGCCTGGGGAATTTAATGACTATGGTCTACGAGAGAGAGAAATTCCGTAGGACCGTTAAAGTGACAAAGTTCTGCGCAGAACAAGCTATTTGATGATTATGAACGACAGTTAACCTTAAGTAATATCATAACTCTGAAGCCGTGACGGGGACACTGATGATAAGGACAACATCATGCACCAAAACTGGCGGTGACTCAGGCACTACTCCGATTTGAGTGACAAAACTACACTCATCATGCATTCGGAGTGAGTCATTGAGCATGATACGGAAGGCGATTGTTTTCCCGGTCGCCAACATGTCGGTGTGAAAATTCTAACGGATAAACTGTGCGCGATTTCTTGTGATTGCGGTGTGATTTACGCGGTTTCTGGCTACTAAAAGCGGATAAAACGTGTTGATTAGTGTCCGTGTTTGTGTATGTATGGTCAGAGCAAACGCCTGACCGTACATTGTGGCCCTGAGCGTGCCGGCGCCGTATCGAGAATAGCAACCTATTATCGATAGGTAGCACCGCGTGGCGATGGGCTATGCGAGTCCAACCTGCTGCCTTGTAGGTTAATAAATTAAGGCAAAAGGTGGGCAGCCTGACAGAAACGCCGCAGAAGACGGGTGCACAAGGTGCAGCGCAATTCGTTTTACGACGACATCGACTAGTACACAAAAAAAGAGTAGTGGTCAACCGGAGTCTCGACAGACGGCAGGAATGATCGATCCACGCCGCCGAGCCAGGGGACAGTTAGCAGGGACAAACACTAGTGAAGCAAATCATAGAACATTCAACATTATGCAGTGGAATACAGAGGGAGTACTAAAGAAGAAGGTCCCATTAACAAAATATCTACAACAGGAGCAGATAGACATAGCATGCATACAAGAGACGCACCTAAACTCTAGCCACAGATTTTCCATTAGAGGATATCAGACCTTCCGATTAGACAGGGAAGGACGAAAAGGTGGAGTCCTGATCCTCGCCCGAAATGAGATTGCATGTCAAGAAATAACAGTATGTGCTAGTAGACAGTCAGAAATTGTAGGGATAGACGCAACAACCCCAATTGGGAGCACCCGGATCTATAACATCTACTGCCCTCCAAACAAAGACTTAGTACTGGAGAACATGAACATAATACCAACAAACTGCATAGTAGTAGGAGACTTTAATAGTCACTCCAAGTGGGGGCTACAGGATACAATAATAGAGGTGATGAGGTGGAGGACTGGAGATAGACAGCAACCTACACTTAATCAACAAAGCTGAGATAAACCTGTTACTACCCCAGAACCTGGAAAACCACCTCCACACCAGACCTGGCCTTTAGCACAGGTGACATCCACCACAAAATTGAGAATGGTGCTGACCAACTCGCAGAAGTGATCACAGACCGGTAAAGCTGGCCGTAAATGTTGCATACTCCCCACAGCAACCAAAGCTGCTACCAAGATGGAACTACAAACGAGCAGACTGGGGAAATTTGCATCTGACAGACCTATACTGTAAACCCCCTAAACATACAAGAGTATGCTAAAAGCTGGGGTTGCAGACTTCAACAAAGCCTCCAAAAGCAGCCACTGAGTCCATCCTCGAGGTGCGAGACAAACTACAGCCCATTCTGGACGGACGAATTAGAACAACTAGAAGTAGAACTAACGAAAGCAAGAAACATTGCAGAAATAGAAAGAACAACAGAAGCAAACATTAAACTTAAAGCCACCTCGGCAAGATACAAACGAACACTAAACGAAAATACTAGAAACAGCTGGATAGAAAAACACAAAGCCTTAACCTAGACAGAGATGGAAATAAGTTGTGAAACTAGCCGGGGCACTAAACCAAGAAAATAAATACAAGCACACAATCACCATCAAACAGAATGATGAACAGCTAAGCGGAAACAAGCTGCCAATATCCTTAGTGAGCACTTTACACAAGTAAATCATATAGATGTTCCTGAAGAAAGGAAGGAAACCATAAAAGAAGAACTAATGGCTCACGACCTTATTCAAGGTCCCCGGAGGAGCACATGACAACTAAATTCACAATACATGAATTAGAAAAAGCATTACGCCCTCTAAAGAAAAGAAAATCACCAGGCAATGATGGGATAACTAATGAAATGATAATAGAAATGGGACGACAAGCGAAAAAGAAGCTACTAGAAATATTTAACTGTAGCTGGAAAGTGGCGTTATACCCAAAGAATGGAAGGAAGCTATATTGATACCGATAAAAAAGACGGGAAGGATCCCACAGACCCTAGCAGTTATAGACCAATTAGCCTACTGAGCTGCGTGGGAAATGTTAGAGCGCATGATAAACACCAGACTAATGGGGCATTTGGAAGAAAAGGCTTGCTACTCCCAACAAGCAGGTTTTGAAAACACAGATCTACAGAAGATCAAGTGACATACATCGCCCAGAAGATAGAGGATGCTTTTCAAGAGGGAAAACAAACGCTAGCAGTATGGGTAGATCTGGAGAAGGCTTTTGATAAAGTGTGGAAGGCTGGCTAAAGGAAGTTGCAGAAACCTAGTGCAGGACGAATGTACAAATGGATATCACAGTATCTAGAAAAAGAACTGCTAAAGTGCAAGTGCAAGAGTTCACCAGCAGGAAAACAACACTAGAACAAGGAGTTCCTCAGGTGGAGTACTGTGCCAACACTGTTCCTCATATACATCAATGACATAACCGAGAACATACCAGAAGATCCACCACGCCCTGTATGTGGATGACCTGGCCGTGGACATCAGAGAGCGCATTACCGCTGCAACAAGCAGAATACAACAGGCCCTCACATCCCTAGACCAATGATCCAATACATGGCTGATCAAAGCCAATGAAAAGAAAACGACATATACGATTTTCTCCTTATCAACAAAGCCCCAAAGTCCAAAGCTCCTACTAAATAACCATATATTGCTCCCAGAGAAAACCCCCACATACCTTGGAATCACCTTCGACCAGCGCATGACATGGCATGCTCAGATTGAAAAAACAAAACCCGAGCAAAATCCAGGATGGCAATCATGAAAAAAACTAGCTGGCACAACCTGGGGGGCAGATAACAATGTTTTAAAGAAGCTTTATATGGGATATGTTCGCCTGACACTGGACTATGGAATCTCTGCATGGGCAACTGTAGCCCAATCCAACTTCAATAAAATCAACCGTGTTCAGAACCAAGCTATGAGAATTATTACAGGGGAATGAGATCTACTCCAATACAGGAAATGGAGAAGACCACTGGGCCCACAACCAATGGAGGATATAAGAGACAGCAGAGCACAAAACAAGCAGAAAAGTTCAAGAGACTAGAAGATCACCCAATGTACCACAGAATGAATGGGCTAGAAAGGGGCAGACTAAAACGAACCAACTTTGCAGCGACAACCAAGATGATGATGAGCAAACAACCATCATGTGGGTGAGTTACCCCAAACCACTAAAATACACCAACACAAGACAGATATGGAAAAATACAAAATTCCCAGAGCTGAATGAGAACATCACAGGGGTAGTAGGAAAAAACCAACAAACAAGTGAAGAAAGAAAACTCCTGGCCACCGAGTACCTAAAGGAAACTTTCTAACAGCAGGTGGACCCATGTATACACAGATGGTCTGCAACAAATGCAACTGAAAATGGAGGAGGAGGAGCCTCATAGTGCTCCCGTGACATGAAACTCAGGAAGTAAAATTAGCGACAGGAAGGTTTTCCAGCAATTACAGAGCAGAGGCAGAGGCCCTAAAGCGGCAGCAGAAGCCATAGTGTCAGAGGAACATGTAAATGAAAACCTGGTATTTCTTACTGATGCCCTGTCAGTAATTACTGCTCTAAAAATGAAGACGATAACAACTTGAAGGAACTGCAAGCATCACTACACCAAGTATGCAACATCTTCTCTAGAGTGGTAATACAGTGGATACCATCTCACTGCGGAATACCTGGAAATGAGATTGCAGATATATTGGCAAAAGCAGGAAGCAGGCTACCACAGACAGACACCAGTATGACATATGAGGAAGCAAAGTACGGATAAAAATGGCCTACAAGAACAAATGGCTGAGAGATCACCCAGGGCATGAAAAGGACGATGCTTACCACCAACTAAGTAGAGAGGAACAGGTTGTCATTTTCGTCTACGAACAGGGCACAATAGACTGAGGTACCATCTGTTTAACAAATATAAAATAGGCCCATCTGACATATGTACATGTGGCACCCGCAAGATGACAGAGACACACATACTGCAAGAATGTCCAACGTACATGGAACAGAGAAAAAAACACATGGCCAATCCCCATATCAGTCCAAGACAAGCTATACGGAGATGTACATGGACTCAGTTGTCACTAACTACTTTAAAAATACATACAAATCGATGTCTGAAAACGTTGGAAGAAGAAGAGAAGAAGAAGATTCGCAAGACAAGGGTTTAACCTTTTATACTAGAGACTCCAACCCCTCCCCCTCCCCTAAGGATTAAGATAAGATAAAATTTAGGAGGGACAATTCCTCAAACTTACTGTTTAGAAACTTGGACCATTTATTGTCTACTTTTTTATTTATTTCGTTTCCAATAGAATTTAATGCTTCAAATTTTTCTACGAATACTTTTATAATAGATTGTTTTAAATTATTAATTCATCGTTACTAATAGAAATGTCAGGTTATTATAAACCGCATTTTGCCGTCAGAGTCAATTGAAAGATTTGGGTTGTCAGCAACACAACACCCAAGCTCTTAGTGGTAAACTTTATATAAAATATTAGTGGTAAACTTTATATAGAATATTAGTGGTAAACTTTATACAGAATATTAGTATTAAACTTTATATATAGAATATTGGTGGTAAAACTTTATACAGAATATTAGTGACAAACTTTATACAGAATATTGAAGATGACTTTATACAGAATGTGGTGGTGGTAGAGATTGCACCACACACACCCCGGAATATTGGTGGCAAACTTTATACAGAATATTGGTGGTGGTAAACTTTATACAGAATATTGGTGGTGGTAAACTTTATACAGAATATTACATTTGCAGTGAAACTAACATATAGGAAGATATATAGATACATTTAATATAAAGTCTTAGTGAAATACAGCTTTATAAAAATTATAAAGAAATTAAAACTATGCAATGAAATTCAATCTATACATTAACACGAAAGATATTCTACAGTGTTCAGATATGATGGATTTAGGGAAGCCCACAGAGCTGACTTATGCCTAGATCTGGACTTTTGTTCTCTAGAAGAAATGAACTGTTGTGGTATGAACATATGATAACATCTACAAGACTTACTAAGTCATTCAATGAATAGTGGAATGAACAAGAAAAGAGAGAGAGAGAGAGAACCAGGTAAAGGATTTACTTAATATCAACAAATAGAGCGGACCAGCAATAATTTATATTAACATTCATTAAAAGATGATACAGTACAACGATCCTGACAGAAGTTAACACGAAGATCATTCAGGAAAAATGTCAGTACAAAATACGTGCTACGTAACAAAAATACACAGTTCAAATACACAGTTCAAATACACAGTTCAAATACACAGTTCAAATACAGTTCAAATGCAGTTCAAATACACAGTTCAAATACACTATATCACGATATATGTATATCTGTAGTGATATTGATTAATAATATGATCTACTTGGGAAGTTTTCTGTCACTGCTCGCTCCCATACACACACTCAAACCTCATCACTCACTCCCATACACACGCAATCCCTCACTCCCACACTCCCACTAAATCACTGAACCACTTCCTCACCTCACTCCCTCGCACGTACACACGCAATCACTCACACAATCACTGGCTCACACAATGACTCTTTGCATCAAATACATGTAATATATTCTCAAACTTTAATAAACGATCGACTTTCCATACAGAATTATGTAGCGTGAGCCCCACCCCCCAAAAAAAAGTTTATATAATATTTAGCCCCTCGTAACATGCTCAATGTAAAGAATATTCGCTCTCTCATGTTCTTCAGCATATAAATAACATTTTACTGTCTCAATTATTCATATTTCCACTATTTATTCCTTTCTTCCTCAGTTTCATCGTGTGTGTCGTCTACGCGTCATCGAAACGGGCTGGAAATCTGTCGACATAATGCACAAAAGTTCATCAATCTGTACACTTAATCTTGCACGGAACTCTGTGCCCCCATTCAAAACGATGACTTCAATCTCGCACAGATCCTTCTTACTGAACTGGGCACAACCTGAAGGCCGAGTAATCTTTGCTAACTTCATATAACAAAATAGAGAGAGAGAGATAGAGAGAAAGTTTTAGTGACAGGGTATTTACCCAAGTCCTAATCTCATTTATCTTTGGCATCTGTTTGGGAGTAGCAATTCACCATGTTCTTATTATATCTGACTTTCTTCCTTCCCAGAGAGACAGATCAATTGTTGTGGAATGCTGCTGGACATTATTCTGAATACCATCTTGGCCAATCCAGTCGCTAATCTTGATACTCTCCAATACAAATATCTGAATGCTTGACTGCAGTCAAACTGAATAATTTTGTTGAAAGCAGAACAAACGAATGACACTCTCCTCATTGAGACATTACTTTATAGTGGTGAGGCCCTACTTGCGTGATTCAATGACCTGGAGAGCTATGTCGGCTGTGACATTCCCAGCAAGCCGGAGAGAGGTCAAGGAGACGTACTGGTTCTTTAGGTTGGGGTTGTGCGGTGGGATTAACTACATCCATTAAGAAAATGATAGTTACAGAAGTAAAACAAGTTGTTTAACAAAATATCTTCGATATATTCTCTGTGAAGCAGAAAGGAGAACAACCTAGATTTATGTATAGATTCTCTGTCTGAGAAGGTAGAAAAGGAGGAACAAACACAGATTTATGTATAGATTCTCTATCTGAGAGGGCACGAAGAGAACAAGCACAGATTTATGTATAGATTCTCTGTCAGAGGGCAGAAGGAGGAACAAACACAGATTTATGTATAGGTCTCTGTCTGAAGGCAGAAAGGAGTAACAAACACAGTTTATGTATAGATTCTCTGTCTGAAAGGCAGAAAGGAAGAACAAACACAGATTTATATATAGATTCTCTTTCTGAGAGGGTAGGAAAGAGGAACAAACACAGATTTATGTATATATTCTCTGTCTGAGAAGGCAGAAAGGAGGAACAAACACAGATTTATGTATATATTCTCTGTCTAGAGGCAGAAAGGAGGAACAAACACAGATTTATGTATAGATTCTCTGTCTGAGGAGGGCAGAAAAGGAGGAACAAACACAGATTTATGTATGAAGTTCTCTGTCTGAGAGGGCAGAAAGGAGGAACAAACACAGATTTATGTATAGATTCTCTGTCTGAGAGGACAGAAAAGAGGAACAACCTACAGATTTATGTAAAAGATTCTCTGTCTGAGAGGCAGAAAGGAGGAACAAACACAGATTTATGTATAGATTCTCTGTCTGAGAGGGTAGGAAAGAGGAACAAACAGGTTATATATATATTCTCTGTCTGAGAAGGCAGAAAGGAGGAACAAGCTTTAGATTTATGTATAGATTCTCTGTCTGAGAGGCACGAAGAGGAACAAGCACAGATTTATGTATAGATTCTCATCACAAAGAAGGCAGAAAGGAGGAACAAACACAGATTTATGTATAGATGCTCTGTCTGAGAAGGCAGAAAGGAGGAACAAACACAGATTTATGTATATATTCTCTGTCTGAGAAGGCAGAAAGGAGGAACAAACACAGATTTATGTATAGATTCTCTGTCACAGAGGGCAGAAAGGAGGAACAAACACAGATTTATGTATAGATTCTCTGTCTGAGAGGACAGAAAGGAGGAACAAACACAGATTTATGTATAGATTCTAGGACTGAGAGGGCACGAAAGAGGAACAAACACAGATTTATGTATAGATTCTCTGTCTGAGGGCTGAAAGAAGACAAACACAGATTTATGTATAGATTCTCTCTATCTGAGAGGGCAGGAAAGAAGACAAACACAGATTTATGTATGTATTCTCTGTCTGAGAGGGCAGAAAGGAGGAACAAACACAGATTTATGTGTCTTCTCTGTCTGAGAAGGCAGAAGGAGGAACAAACACAGATTTATGTATAGATTCTCTGTCTGAGAGGGCAGAAAGGAGGAACAAACACAGATTTATGTATATATTCTCTGTCTGAGAGGGCAGAAAAGAGGAACAAACACAGATTTATGTATAGATTCTCTGTCTGAGAGGGCAGAAAGGAGGAACAAACACAGATTTATGTAAAGATTCTCTGTCTGAGAGGACAGAAAAGAGGAACAAAATTGCGTTGGTCAGTCATCAAACACAGTCAAGTACCACTAGATGGGCACTAGAGTGGTACCTGCAAGAGACGTAAAAGGGGGTGCCTTAAACAGGCCTTCTAATGGAGCTGAATTTGTTCCTCTTTCTGTCCTCTCAGACAGAGAATCTTCCTAAATCTGTGTTTGTTCTCCTTTCTGCCCTCTCAGACAGAATCTATACATAAATCTGTGTTTGTTCCTCTTCTGCCCTCTCAGACAGAGAATATATACATAAATCTGTGTTGTTTCCTCCTTTCTGCCTCTCAGGCAGAGTCTATGCATAAATCTCTTTCTGCCTTCTCAGGCAGAGAACACTATACATAAATCTGTGTTTGTTCCACCTTTCTACTCTCAGACAGAAGAATATACATGGAAATCATGTTCCTGCCCTCTCAGATGAAGATCTATACATAAATCTGTGTTTATTCCTCTTTCATCCCTCTCAGACAGAAGAATATACACATAAATCTGTGTTTGTTCACTCTTTCATTGCCCTCTCCAGTATCTAAATCTATACGCAAATCTGTGTTCTTCTCCTACCTCTCAGACAGAAGAATCTATACATAAATCTGTGTTCCTCACTACCCTCTCAGACTGAAAGAATCTATACATAAATCTGTGTTTCATTCCTCCCTTTCTGCCTTCAGACGAGGCATGCCTCTGTAAATCTGTGTTTGTCACCACTTTCTGCCTACTCAGGTAGGCATCTATACATAAAATGCACATGTTTGTTCCTCCTTTCTACCTTCTCGAACAGAGAATCTATACACTCAAGTCTGTGTTTGTTTCTCTTTCATGCCCTCTCAGACCCAGAATCTATACATGGAAATCTGTGTTTGTTTTCTCAGACAGAGAGTATATACATAAATCTGTGTTTCTTTCAGAGAGGAATCTGCATAAATGTGTTCACCCTTCTGCCCTCTCGAACAGAAGTCTTGCAATCTGTGTTTTCTCTTTCTCTCTCAGGCAAATCTATACATAAATCTGTGTTCTCTACTCTCAGGGCTGAAAGAATCACAAATCTGTGTTTGTTCCTCTGCCCTGCGGACGGAGTGTACATGGAAATCTGTGTTTATTCCTCCTTTCTACCCTCTCAGGCTGAGAATGCTCGCAAATCTGTGTTTCATTCCTTTCTGCAGCAATGTATACGCCGTCTGTGTTTGTTCCTCTTTCTACACCAGAGGAGACTCCACCACGCCGTCTGTCTTTGTTCCTCGCTTTCTGCCTTCTCAGACAGAGAATCTGCTGCATCGTCTGTGTTTGTTGTCCCTTTCTGCCTTCTCGGACGGAGAGTCTATACCTTAAATCTGTGTTTATTCCTCCTTTCACCTGAATGAAATTTTATAAATCTGTGTTTGTTCCTGCTTTCATTATCTCAGACAGAGAATCTATACATAAATCTGTGTTTGTTCCTCCTTTCTACCTTCTCAGACAGAAGAATATACATAAATCTCATGTTCAATCCTCTCTCAGTGAATATATCGAAGATATTTTATTTAAACAACTTATTTTGCTTTCTGTAACTATCATTTTCTTAATGGATGTGTAGTTAATCCACCGCACAACCCCAACCCTAAAGAACCAATTGCGTCTCCTTTGACCTCTCCGGCTTGGATAAACAATGTCACAGCCGGCCGCTCAGGTCATTGAATCACGCAAGTAGGCCTCACCATAAAGTAATGTCCTCACGGAGGAGGTATCATTCGTTTGTTCTGCTTTCAACAAAATTATTCAGTTTGACTGCAGTCAAGCATTCAGATATTTGTATTGAGAGTATCAAGATTAACGACTGGTTACCAAAATGGTATTCAGAATAATGTCCAGCAGCATTCCACAACAGTGATCTGTCTCTGGGAAAGTCAGATATAATAGAACATAATTAAGATTTACCCCAAATGGATGCCAAAGATAACGAGATTAGACTTGGGATAAATACCCTGTCACTAAAACTTTCTCTCTATCTCTCTCTCTCTCTATTTTGTTATATGAAGTTAGTGAGAAAGATTACTCAGGAGTCTTCTTTGTGGTTGTCACCCAGTTCAGTAAGAAGGATCTGTGCAAGATTGAAGTCATCGTTTTGAATGGGGAGCACAGAGTTCAACAAGATTAAGTACAGATTGATGAACTTTGTGCATTATGTCGACAGATTTCAGCCCGTTTCCGATGACGCATGGAGCGGCCACGATGAAACTGAGGAAGAAAGGAATAAATAGTGAAATATGAATAATTGGAGACAGTAAAATGTTATTTATATGCTGAATAGATTTAGAAGGCAGATATTCTTTACATTGAAGGAAGGGCTTGCGCGTAAACATGAGGGCTGGGGTCACACTTACGCAAACTTTTTGGGAGGCAGGGCTCACCGCTTACATAATTCTTGCATGGAAAGTCGATCGTTTATTAAAGTTTGAGAATATATTACATGTATTTGAGTAAAGTGCATTGTGTGGAGTCAGTGATTGTGTGAGTGATTATGTGTGTACGTGCGAGGGAGTGAGTGTGTGAGGAAGTGGTTCAGTGATTTAGTGAGTGTGGGGTAGGGGATGAGTGTGTGTATGGGAACCCCGAGTGGTGAGTTGAGTGTGTGTATAGAACAGGTGAGTGACAAAACTTCCCAAGTAGATCATATTATTAATCAATATCACTACAGATATACATATATCGTGATATAGTGTATTTGACTGTATTTGAACTGTGTATTTGAACTGTGTATTTGAACTGTGTATTTGAACTGTGTATTTGAACTGTGTATTTGAACTGTGTATTTTGTTGTAGCACGTATTTTGTACTGACATTTTCCTGAATGATCTTCGTGTTAACTTCCTGTCAGATCGTTGTACTGTATCATCTTTTTAATGAATGCTACTTACACTATTGCTGGTCCGCTCTGTTGTTGATATTAAGTAACTTCTTTACCTGGTTCTCTCCTCTCTCTCTCTTTTCTTGTTCATTCCACTATTCATTGAATGACTTAGCCAAATCTTGTAGATGTTATCATATGTTCATACCACAACAGTTCATTTCTTCTAGAGAACAAAAGTCCAGATCTAGGCATAAGTCAGCTCTGGTGGGCTTCCCTAAATCCATCACGATATCTTTCATAAGTTGGTCATATACATTTGACTTCATTTGCATAAAACCACCTCTAATACCCTTTATAAAGTTTACCACCAATATTCTATATTAAACGTACCGCTTATATTCTATATACAGTTTACCACCAATATTCTGTATAAAGTTTACCACCACCAATATTCTGTATAAAGTTTACCTACCAATATTCTGTATAAAGTTTGCCTATATTCTGTATAAATTTTACCACCACCAATATTCTGTATAAGTTTACCCCAATATTCTGTATAAAGTTTACCCACTAATATTCTGTATAAAGTTTACCATAATATTCTATATAAAGTTTACCACTAATATTCTGTAAAGTTTACCACTAATATTCTATATAAAGTTTACCACTAATATTTTATATAAAGTTTACCACTAAGAGCTTTGGGTGTTGTGTTAAGTTAATAACTCAAATCTTTCAATTAGCTCTGACGGCAAATGCAATGAAAAAAATAATAACCCGAGCATTTCTATTAGTAACGATGAATTAATAATTTAAAAACAACTAATATAAAAGTATTCGTGAAAATTTGAAGCATTAAATTCCTAACCCAAACAGAAATAAATAAAGAAGTAGACAATAAATGGTCCAAGTTTCTAAACAGTAAGTTTAGCAGATTGTCCTCTAAATTCTTATGTAGCTAATCCTTAGGGGAGGAGGGTTGGAGTCTGTGGCTAAAAGGTTAAACCCTTGTCTTGCGATCTTCTTCTTCTCTTCTTCTTCAACGTTTTCAGACATCGATTTGTATACTTTTAAAGTAGTTAGTGGTCAACCAGGTCATGTACATCCGTATAGCTTGGACTGATATGAGGATTAATATGTGTTTTTCTCATTCCATGTCCGTTGGACATTCTTGCAGTATGTCTCTGTCATCTTGCTGGTGCCACATGTACATATGTCAGATGGGCCTATTTTATACTTGTTAAACAGATGGTACCTCAGTCTGTTATTGCCCTGTTCGTAGACGAAAAATGACAACCTGTTCCTCTCTACTTAGTTGGTGGTAAGCATCGTCCTTTTCATGCCCTGGGTGATCTCTCAGCCATTGTTCATATAGGCCATTTTTATCGTACTTTTGCTTCCTCATATGTCATACTGGTGTCTGTCTGTGGTAGCCTGCTTCCTGCTTTTGCCAATATGTCTGTAATCATTTCAGGTATTCCGCAGTGAGATGGTATCACTGTATTACCACTCTAGAAGATGTTGCATACTTGGTGTAGTGATGCTTGCAGTTCCTTCAAAGTTGTATCGTCTTCATTTTTTAGAACGGCTAATTACTGACAGGGCATCAGTAAGAAATACCAGGTTTCATTTACATGTTCCTCTGACACTATGGCTTCTGCTGCCGCTTTTAGGGCCTCTGCCTCTGCTCTGTAATTGCTGGAGAACCTTCCTGTCGCTAATTTTAGCTTCCTGAGTTTCATGTCACTGAGCACTATGAGGACTCCTCCTCCTCCATTTTCAGTTGCATTTGCTGCAGACCCATCTGTGTATACATGGGTCCACCTGCTGTTAGGAAAGTGTTCCTTTAGGTACTCAGTGGCCAGGAGTTTTCTTTCTTACTTGTTTGTTGGTTTTCCTACTATCCCTGCGATGTTCTCATTCAGCTCTGGGAATTTTGTATCTTTCCATATCTGTCTTGTGTTGGTGTATTTTAGTGGTTTGGGGGTAACTTCAGCACATGATGGTTGTTTGCTCATCATCATCTTGGTTGTCGCTGCAAAGTTGGTTCGTTTTAATCACCCTTCCTAGCCCTTTCATTCTGGTACATTGGGTGATCTTCTAGTCTCTTAGACTTTTCTGTGTTTTGTGCTCTGCTGTCTCTTATATCCTCCATTGGTTGTAGGCCGGTGGTCTTCTCCATTTCACTGTATTGGGTGGTCTCAGTTCCCCCTGTAATAATTCTCATAGCTTGGTTCTGAACACGGTTGATTTATTGAAGTTGGATTGGGCTACAGTTGCCCATGCAGAGATTCCATAGTCAGTGTCAGGCGAACATATCCCATATAAAGCTTCTTTAAAACATTGTTATCACCCCCAGGTTGTGCCCAGCTAGTTTTCATGATTGCCATCTGGATTTTGCTCTGGTTTGTTTTTTCAATCTGGCATGCCATGTCATTCCTTTGGTCAGAAGGTGATTCCAAGGTATGTGGGAGTTTTTCTCTAGAGCAATATATGGTTATTTAGTAGGAGCTTTGGACTTTGGGGCTTTGTTGATAGGAAGAAAATCGTATATGTCGTTTTGCACACCATTGCTTTGATCAGCCTGTATTGGACCATTGGTCTAGGGATGTGAGGAGCCTGTTGTATTCTGCTTGTTGCAGCGGTAATGCGCTCCTCTGATGTCCACAGGGCCAGGTCATCCGCATACAAGGCGTGGTGGATCCTTCTGGGTATGTTCTCAACGTTTATGTCATTGATGTATATGAGGAACAGTGTTGGCGACAGTACTCCACCTTGAGGAACTCCTTGTTCTAGTGTTGTTTTCCTGCTGGTGAACTCTTGCACTTGCACTTTAGCAGTTCTTTTTTTCTAGATACTGTGATATCCATTTGTACATTCGTCCTGCTACTAGGTTTCTGCGCAACTTCACTTTTAGGCCAGCCTTCCCACACTTTAAAAAAGCCTTCTCAGATCTACCCATACTGCTAGCGTTTGTTTTCCCTCTTGAAAAGCATCCTCTATCTCTTGGGCGATGTATGTCACTTGATCTTCTGTAGATCTGTGTTTTCAAAGCCTGCTTGTTAGAGGGGGAGTAGCAAGCCCTTTTCTTCCAAATACATTAGTCTGGTGTTGATCATGCGCTCTAGCAATTTTCCTACACAGCTCAGTAGGCTAATTGGTCTATAACTGCTAGGGTCTGTAGGATCCTTCCCCGTCTTTTTATCGACATCAATATAGCTTCCTTCATTCTTTGGGTATAACGCCACTTTTCCAGCTACAGTTAAATATTTCTAGTAGCTTCTTTTCGCTTGTCGTCCCATTTCTATTATCATTTCATTAGTTATCCCATCATTGCCTGGTGATTTTCTTTTCTTTAGAAATGTAATGCTTTTCTAATTCATGTATTGTGAATTTAGTTGTCATATGCTCCTCAGGGGACCTTGAATGAGGTCGTGAGCCATTAGTTCTTCTTTTATGGTTTCCTCCCTTTCTTCAGGAACATCTATATGATTTACTTGTATAAAGTGCTCACTAAGGATATTGGCAGCTTGTTTCCTGCTTAGCTGTTCATCATTCTGTTTAGTGGTGATTGTGTGCTTGTATTTATTTCTTGGTTTTAGTGCCCTGGCTAGTTCCACAGCTATTTCCATCTCTGTCTAGGTTAAGGCTTTGTGTTTTTTCTATCCAGCTGTTTCTAGCATTTTCGTTTAGTGTTCGTTTGTATCTTGCCGAGGTGGCTTTAAGTTTAATGTTTGCTTCTGTTGTTCTTTCTATTTCTGCAATGTTTCTTGCTTTCGTTAGTTCTACTTCTAGTTGTTCTAATTCGTCCGTCCAGGGTGGGCTGTAGTTTGGTCTCGCACCTCGAGGATGGACTCAGTGGCTGCTTTTGGAGGGCTTTGTTGGGTACGCCCCAGCTTTAGCATACTCTTGCGTATGTTTAGGGTTCACAGTATAGGTCTGTCCAGAGTGCAAATTTCCCCCAGTCTGCTCGTTTGTAGTTTCCATCTTGGTAGCAGCTTTGGTTGCTGTGGGGGTATACAGCATTTACGGCCAGCTTTACCGGTCTGTGATCACTTCCTGCGAGTTGGTCCAGCACCATTCTGTCAATTTGTGGTGGATGTCACCTGTGCTGAGCCAGGTCTGGTGTGGAGGTGGTTTTCCAGGTTCTGGGTAGTAATAGGTTTATCCTCAGCATTGTTGATTAAGTGTGGTTGCTGTCTATCTCCCAGTCCTCCACCTCATCACCTCTATTATTTGTATCCTGGTAGCCCCACCGCTTGGGTGACTATTAAGTCTCCTACTACTATGCAGTTTGTTGGTATTATGTTCATGTTCTCCAGTACTAAGTCTTTGTTTGGAGGGCAGTAGATGTTATGAATCGGGTGCTCCCAATTGGGGTTACATTGCGTCTGTCCCTACAATTTCTGACTGTCTGCTTCATACTGTTATTTCTTGACATGCAATCATTTTCGGGCGGATCAGGACTCCCACCTTTGCGTCCTTCCCTGTCTAATCGGAAGGTCTGATATCCTCTAATGGAAATCTGTGGCTAGAGTTTAGGTGCGTCTCTTGTATGCATGCTATGTCTATCTGCTCCTGTTGTAGATATTTTGTTAATGGGACCTTCTTCTTTAGTACTCCCTCTGCATTCCACTGCATAATGTTGAATGTTCTATGATTTGCTTCACTAGTGTTTGTCCCTGCTAACTGTCCCCTGGCTCGGCAGTGAATCAGTCATTCCGTCTGTCGAGACTTTGGTTGACCACTACTCTTTTTGTATACTAGTCGATGTCGTCGTAAAACGGTGCGCTACATTGTGCACCCGTCTTCTGCGGCGTTTCTGTCAGGCTGCCCCACCTTTAGCCTTAATTTATTAACCTACAAGGCAGCAGGTTGGACTCGCACTTAGCCCATCGCCACGCGTTGCGCTACCTATCGATAATGCGTTGCACTATTCTCCGATACAGCGCCGGCACGCTCAGGGGCCGTGTACGGTCAGGCGTTTTGCTCTGACCATACATACCTAAACACGGACACTAATCAACACGTTTTATCCGCTTTTATTGTGAAACCGCGTAAAATCACACCGCAATCACAGAAATCGCGCACAGTTTATCCGTTAGGAATTTTCACACCTGACATGTTGGCGACCGGAAATCAGGTATCTTGCGAATCGAGGTCGTGGTTTCAGATCGGACCGCGCCGTTCTGTTCCAGGTGCATTTTTTTTTTTTTCCAGACACCCCTAAGTTGTTCCGATCACTGAAGGTGGCGTACCATTTACGGGGTTTGAAGCCATATGGGGTAACAACCAGTGCAATAAAGTCAATCTTCAGCTTTAAAACGCTTTAAAATGTAATCCATATCAGAATTTAATCCATATCAGAATTTAATCCTTATCGAACTTAATCCTTATCAATTTATTCATATCTAATCTAATACTTTAAATATCTCCTAAGTGATTCATATTGCTTATTTATAATCTTATACAAACAAACTGACGCTTCTAAGAACACTTTCAAATTGAAAACAGTATGCATATATTATTTACATAAAAGCGTGTTCATAAAGCTATCACTTTCTTTGTATATGTTTGCCCTCCTTCATCTTTAACCACCCTACTGCTTGGTTATATCTAGAACATACAAAGACTTTCATATCGTGCTCCATGCACATTAGAGAATCATCTCACGAGGTCAAACAAGACGCGGGAAGCTATTGTACACAGTTTCACTTCCAAGTTCATCAAGTCGCACATTTCTCATACACCAATCTACAGACTTTATCAAGTACTGTGTTTGACTTTCTTGTAATGTCAAAACGGATTAAATAAATTAAGAAGTACAAGACAAGCTTTCATCAAGTTAATGCAAATGAAAACAATATATTCATAAGGAACCCGTGCAGTGGAGACTAATGTGCTAGCAATATGCGCATGTTTTCGATATGATTTGCTGTATATACGCTCAGTGGGTGAACGATATCCCCACCCCGTACCTCCAGTGAGTGAATGATATTCCTTTGATATGTTTAACGCCACAATGTTCTTTGATTCCTGTATTGAGAATTGCTGCTTTAAGCTGATAGTCGCGATTAATCCACTCTCTTGCTACAAAATCAAAAGAGAAACTGGCTGATGCTACAAATAAGAATGAGAAAGTGGAAGTATTTTGGACATATAAAGAGGCTCAAAGGGTTGGGAGAGGCCATCATGAAGGATGCTTACCGGCAAGAAAACAGAAGTCACAGAAGATGGATTCAGGATGTAACTGATGGTTTGAACATGACGGCTACCCAAGAGGCAGGACAAGCTGGCCTATAAGGAGATGAATTCTGAAGGACTGTTGGGGTGGCAAAGTTCTGATCAGGACAAGTTATTTGATGATGATGAGTCTTAAATGTTTGTTATAAAATATTTAAAAAAAAATAGATTATCAATTGAAACAAACAAATGATAACTTCTGTTCATTAGTGATGCTTTGCAGGTGCAAGACGTACTGCAGGTATGTGCGGTTGCACACCTGTATTAACATTGCATGCCACAGCAGGTATACATCCATCTTATCACTGACACGTAGCACTGTTTCTCTTTCTGAAATCAACATCTTTATTGTGTATCTATGAAGAACTAAATTGTTGTCACATTTATGAAATACTTGTTACGTCAGTGTATTGTCGGAGCTCGCAAGAAGAGCATAGAATAGTAACACTGTGACCGACAAGCCATGTCGTAAGAGGAAACTGAGGTAGTGGTCTAGGGTAGCTACCCTAGTAAATAAAAAGCGCCATAGAAATCCCATGTGCTGGCCTACTTGTAGGCGCATAACTGGTACAGCGCACAATCGCTCTTAGGCTCAGATCACATACAAATCACAAAAGAGTGGTTTAACAAGTGGTCGATGTAGAGCGTTCGAAGGAGAAGAAATATTTCTTAGAGACTTTCATCAGTTTGGAAGAAAAGAAATATTTGTTAGAGACTTTCATGAGTTTGGAAGAAAAGATATATTTGTTAGAGACTTTTTCATAGAGTTTTGGAAGAAAAGATATATTTGTTAGAGACTTTCATGAGTTTGGAAGAAAAGATATATTTGTTAGAGACTTTCATAGATTTGGAAGAAATGAAATATTTCTTAGAGACTTTATAATAAGTTTGGAAAATAAATATTTCTTAGAGACTTTATGAGTTTGGAAGAAATGAAATATTTCTTAGAGACTTTCATGAGTTTGGAAGAAAGAAATATTTCTTGAGACTTTCATGAGTTTGGAAGAAAAGATATATTTATTAGGGAACTTTCATGAGTTTGGAAGAAAAGATATATGTGTTAGAGACTTTCCTTGAGTTTGGAAGAAAGATATATGTGTTAGGGAATTTCATGAGTTTGGAAGAAAAGATATATTTATTTAGAGACTTTCATGAGTTTGGAAGAAAAGATATTTCTTAGAGACTTTCATGAGTTTGGAAGAAAGATATATTTGTTAGAGACTTTCATGAGTTTTGGAAGAAAAGATATATTTCTTAGAGACTTTCATGAGTTTTGGAAGAAAGATATATTTCTTAGGGCTTTTCATGAGTTTGGAAGAAAAGAAATATTTATTAGAGACTTTCATGAGTTTGGAAGAAAAAGATATATTTGTTAGAGACTTTCATGAGTTTGGAAGAAAAGATATATTTGTTAGAGACTTTCATGAGTTTGGAAGAAAGAATATATTTAGAGACTTTCATGAGTTTGGAAGAAAGATATATTTGTTAGAGACTTTCATGAGTTTGGAAGAAAAGATATATTTGTTAGAGACTTTCATGTTTGGAAGAAGAAGATATATTTCTTAGAGACTTTCATGAGTTTGGAAGAAAAGATATATTTGTTAGAGACTTTCATGAGTTTGGAAGAAAAGATATATTTGCTAGAGACTTTCATGAGTTTGGAAGAAAAGATATATTTCTTAGAGACTTTCATGAGTTTGGAAGAAAAGATATATTTCTTAGAGACTTTCATGAGTCTGGAAGAAGAAGATTTATTTGTTAGAGACTTTCATGAGTTTGGAAGAAAGATATATTTATTAGAGACTTTCATGAGTTTGGAAGAAAGATATATTTGCTCGAGACTTTCGTGAGTCTGGAAGAAGAAGATATATTTCTTAGAGACTTTCACCCAGGTTTGGAAAGAAAAGATATATTTGTTAGAACTCATGAGTTTGGAAGAAAAGATATATTTGCTAGAGACTTTCATGAGTTTGGAAGAAAATAAATATTTCTTAGAGACTTTCTTGAGTTGGAAGAAAGATATATTTCTTAGAGACTTTCATGAGTCTGGAAGAAGAAGATTTATTTGTTAGAGACTTTCATGAGTTTGGAAGAAAAGATATATTTGTTAGAGACTTTCATGAGTTTGGAAGAAAAGATATATTTGCTAGAGACTTTCGTGAGTCTGGAAGAAGAAGATATATTTGTTAGAGACTTTCATGAGTTTGGAAGAAAAGATATATTTGTTAGAGACTTTCATGAGTTTGGAAGAAAAGATATATTTGTTACACACTTTCATGAGTTTGGAAGAAAGATATATTTGTTGAGACTTTCATGAGTTTGGAAGAAAGATATATTTGTTAGAGACTTTCATGAGTTTGGAAGAAAAGATATATTTGCTAGAGACTTTCATGAGTTTGGAAGAAAAGATATATTTGCTAGAGACTTTCCGTCTGGAAGAAGAAGATATATTTGTTAGGGCTCATGAGTTTGGAAGAAAGAATATATTTGTTAGAGACTTTCATGAGTTTGGAAGAAAGATATATTTGTTACACACTTTCATGAGTTTGGAAGAAAAGATATATTTGTTAGAGACTTTCATGAGTTTTGGAAGAAAAGATATATTTCTTAGAGACTTTCATGAGTTTGGAAGAAAAAGATATATGTATTTAGAGACTTTCATGAGTTTGGAAGAAGAAGATATATTTGTTAGAGACTTTCATGAGTTTGGAAGAAAGATATATTTATTAGAGACTTTCATGAGTTTGGAAGAAAAGATGTTCATTTCATGAGTTTGGAAGAAGAAGATATATTTGTTGAGACTTTCATGAGTTTGGAAGAAAAAGATATATTTATTACAGACTTTCATGAGTTTGGAAGAAAAGATATATTTCTTAGAGACTTTCATGAGTTTGGAAGAAAAGCTATTTGTTAGAGACTGTCATGAGTTTGGAAGAAAAGAAATATTTCTTAGAGACTTTCATGAGTTTGGAAGAAAAGAAATATTTGTTAGGAACTTTCATGAGTTTGGAAGAAAAGAAATATTTGCTACAGACTTTCATGAGTTTGGAAGAAAATATATATGTGTTAGAGACTTTCATGAGTTTGGAAGAAAAGATATATTTGCTAGAGACTTTCGTGAGTCTGGAAGAAGAAGATATATTTGTTAGAGACTTTCATGAGTTTGGAAGAAAAGATATATTTGTTAGAGACTTTCATGAGTTTGGAAGAAGAAGATATATTTATTTAGAGACTTTTATGAGTTTGGAAGAAAGATATATTTGCTAGAGACTTTCATGAGTTTGGAAAAGAATACATATTTGCTAGAGACTTTTCATGAGTCTGGAAGAAGAAGATATATTTGTTAGAGACTTTCATGAGTTTGGAAGAAAAGATATATTTGTTAGAGACTTTCATGAGTTTGGAAGAAAAGATATGTTGTTACACACTTTCATGAGTTTGGAAGAAAAGATATATTTGTTAGAGACTTTCATGAGTTTGGAAGAAAGAATATATTGCCAGGAGCTTTCTCATGAGTTTGGAGAAAGAAATATTTCTTAGAGAGACTTTCATGGAGTTTGAAGAAAAGATATATGTTGAGACTTTCTTAAATTTGGAAGAAGATATGTTTATTAGACTTTCATGAGTTTGGAAAGAAAGATATATTTGTTACAGACTTTCATGAGTTTGGAGAAAAGATATATTTCTTAGAGACTTTCATGAGTTTGGAAGAAAAGCTATTTATTCTAGGGTATCATGAGTTTGGAAGAAAAGAAATATTTCTTAGAGACTTTCATGAGTTTGGAAGAAAAGAAATATTTATTAGAACTTTCATAGTTTGGAAGAAAAAAGAAATGACTTTGCTACAGACTTTCATGAGTTTGGAAGAAAATATATATGTGTTAGAGACTTTCATGAGTTTGGAAGAAGAAGATATTTTTCTTAGAGACTTTCATCAGTTGGAAAAAAATATTTCTTAGAGACTCATGGTTTGGAAGAAAATAAATATTCTTAGAGACTTTCATGAGTTTGGAAGAAAAATATTTCTTAGAGACTTTCATGAGTTTGGAAGAAGATATATTTGTTAGAACTTTGAGTTTGGAAGAAAGATATATTTATTTTAGACTTTCAGGTTTGGAAGAAAGATATACATTAAAGACTTTCATAGGTTTGGAAGAAAAATGTTTCTTAGAGACTTTCTTGAGTTTGGAAGAAAATAAATATTTCTTAGAGACTTTCTTGAGTTTGGAAGAAAAGAAATATTTCTTAGAGACTTTCATAAGTTTGGAAGAAAAGTATTTCTTAGAGTTTCATAGGTTTGGAAGAAAAGATATATTTGTTACACACTTTCATGAGTTTGGAAGAAAAGATATATTTGTTAGAGACTTCTTGATTTTGAAGAAAAGATATATTTGTTAGAGACTTTCATGAGTTTGGAAGAAAAGATATATGTGTTAGAGACTTTCATACAGTTTGGAAGAAGAAGATATATTTGTTAGAGACTTTCATGAGTTTGGAAGAAAAATCTGTTATTAGAGACTTTCATAGAGTTTGGAAGAAAAGATATATGTGTTAGGGCTTTCATGGAGTTTGGAAGAAGATATTTGTTAGAGACTTTCATGAGTTTGGAAGAAAAGATATATTTGTTACAGACTTTCATCAGTTTGGGAAGAAAGATATATTTCTTAGAGACTTTCATAGTTTGGAAGAAAAAGCTATTTGTTAGAGACTGTCATGAGTTTGGAAAAGAAATATTTCTTAGAGACTCATGAGTTTGGAAGAAAAGAAATGTTGTTTAGAGACTTTTCAAGGATTTGGAAAAGAAATATTTACTACAGAACTCATGAGTTTTTGGAAGAAAATATATGTGTTAGAACTAAACAGAGTTTGAAAAAATCATATTGCTAGGGCTTTCGTGAGTCTGGAAGAAGAAGATATATTTATTTAGAGACTCCTTGGAGGTTGGAAGAAAGATATATTTGTTAGAGACTTTCATGAGTTTGGAAGAAGAAGATATATTTGTTAGGGCTTTGAGTTTGGAAGAAAAGATATGTTGCTAGAGACTTTCATGAGTTTGGAAGAAAGATATATTTGCTAGAGACTTTCATGAGTCTGGAAGAAGAAGATATATTTGTTAGAGACTTTCCATGAGTTGGAAGAAAAAGATATATTTGTTTAGAGACTTTCATAGGTTTGGAAGAAAGATATATTTGTTACACACTTTCATGAGTTTGGAAGAAAAGATATATTTGTTAGAGACTTTCATGAGTTTGGAAGAAAAGATATATTTGCTAGAGACTTTCATGAGTTTGGAAGAGAAAATATTTCTTGGGGGCTTTCACTTGAGTTGGAAGAAAAGATATATGTGTTAGAGACTTTCATGAGTTTGGAAGAAGAAGATATATTTGTTAGAGACTTTCATGAGTTTGGAAGAAAAGATACTCTTTATTACAATTTCATGAGTTTGGAAGAAAAAGATATATTTCTTAGAGACTTTCATGAGTTTGGAAGAAAAGCTATTTGTTAGAGACTGTACTTTAGTTTGGAAGAAAAGAAATATTTCTTAGAGACTTTCATGAGTTTGGAAGAAAAGAAATATTTGTTAGAGACTTTCATGAGTTTGGAAGAAAAGAAATATTTGCTACAGACTTTCATGAGTTTGGAAGAAAATATATGTAAATATTAGAAGACTTTCATGAGTTTGGAAGAAGAAGATATTTTCTTAGAGACTTTCATCAGTTTGGAAGAAAGAAAGTAGCTGTAGAGACTCATGAGTTTGGAAGAAAATAAATATTTCTTAGAGACTTTCATGAGTTTGGAAGAAAAGAAATATTTCTTAGAGACTTTCATGAGTTTGGAAGAAGAAGATATATTTGTTAGAGACTTTCATGAGTTTGGAAGAAAAGATATATTTGTTACAGACTTTCAGGATTTGGAAGAAAAGATATATTTATTAGGAGCTTTCATGAGTTTGGAAGAAAGAAATATTTCTTAGAGACTTTCATGAGTTTGGAAGAAAATAAATATTTCTTAGAGACTTTCTTGAGTTTGGAAGAAAAGAAATATTTCTTAGAGACTTTCATGAGTTTGGAAGAAAAGAAATATTTCTTAGAAACATGAGTTTGGAAGAAAAGAAATATTTCTTAGAGACTCATGAGTTTGGAAGAAAAGAAATAGTTGTTAGAGACTTTCATGAGTTTGGAAGAAAAGAAATATTTCTTAGAGACTTTCATGAGTTTGGAAGAAAATAAATATTTCTTAGAGACTTTCATGAGTTTGGAAGAAAAGAAATATTTCTTAGAGACTTTCATGAGTTTGGAAGAAAGAAATATTTATTAGAGACTCATGAGTTTGGAAGAAAAGAAATATTTCTTAGAGACTTTCCTTGAGTTTGGAAGAAAAATATTTCTAAGAGAATTTTCATGAGTTTGGAAGAAAGAAATATTTCTTAGGGACTTTCATAAGTTTGGAAGAAAAGATATATTTCTTAGAGACTTTCATGAGTTTGGAAGAAAATATATATTTGTTACAGACTTTCATGAGTTTGGAAGAAAAAGATATATTTACATTGAGGCTTTCATGAGTTTGGAAGAAAAGAAATATTTCTTAGAGACTTTCATGAGTTTGGAAGAAAAGAAATAATTCTTAGAGACATTCATGAGTTTGGAAGAAAAGAAATATTTCTTAGAGACTTTCTTAATTGGAAGAAAAGATATATTTGTTAGAGACTTTCATGAGTTTGGAAGAAAAGATATATTTGCTAGAGACTTTCATGAGTTTGGAAGAAAATAAATATTTCTTAGAGACTTTCATGAGTTTGGAAGAAAAGTAATATTTCTTAGAGACTTTCATGAGTCTGGAAGAAGAAGATTTATTTGTTAGAGACTTTCATGAGTTTGGAAGAAAAGATATATTTGTTAGGAGCTTTCATGGTTTGGAAGAAATATATTTGCTGAGACTTTCGTGAGTCTGGAAGAAGAAGATATATTTCTTAGAGACTTTCATGAGTTTGGAAGAAAAGATATATTTGTTAGAGACTTGTGAGTTTGGAAAGATATATTTGCTAGAGACTTTTCATGAGTTTGGAAGAAAAATATTTCTTAGAGACTTTCATGAGTTTGGAAAAGAGTCTATTTCTTGAGACTTTCATGAGTCTGGAAGAAGAGTTTATTTATTGTTTCATGAGTTTGGAAAAGATATATTTATTAGAGACTTTCATGATTTGGAAGAAAAAAATTGCTACAGAGACTTTCGTGAGTCTGGAAGAAGATATATTTGTTAGAGACTTTCATGAGTTTGGAAGAAGACGATATATTTATTAGAGACTTTCTTAATTTGGAAGAAAGATATATTTGCTAGAGACTTTCCTTGAGTTTGGAAGAAAGATATATTTGCTAGAGACTTTCATGAGTCTGGAAGAAGAAGATATATTTGTTAGAGACTTTCATGAGTTTGGAAGAAAGATATATTTGTTGAGACTTTCCCTTGAGTTTTGGAAGAAAAGATATTTATTACACACTTTTCATGAGTTTGGAAGAAAAGATATTTGTTAAGACTTTCATGAGTTTGGAAGAAAAAGATATATTTACAGGGCATGTGAGTTTGGAAGAAAAAGAAAGTATTTCTTAGAGATGAGTTTGGAAGAAAAGATATATGTGTTAGAGACTTTCATGAGTTTGGAAGAAGAAGATATATTTGTTAGAGACTTTCATGAGTTTGGAAGAAAAAGATATATTTATTTAGACTTACTTGAGTTTGGAAGAAAGATATATTTCTTAGAGACTTTCATGAGTTTGAGCTATTTGTTAGAGACTGTCATGAGTTTGGAAGAAAGAAATGTTTCTTAGAGACTTTCATGAGTTTGGAAGAAAAGAAATATTTGTTAGAGACTTTCATGAGTTTGGAAGAAAAGAAATGTTGCTACAGACTTTCATGAGTTTGGAAGAAAATATATATGTGGTGAGACTTTCATGAGTTTGGAAAGAAGAAGATGTTTTTCTTAGAGACTTTCATCAGTTTGGAAGAAAAGAAATATTTCTTAGAGACTCATGAGTTTGGAAGAAAATAAATATTTCTTAGAGACTTTCATGAGTTTTGGAAGAAAAATATTTCTTAGAGACTTTCATGAGTTTGGAAGAAGAAGATATATTTGTTAGAGACTTTCACTTAGGTTTTGGAAGAAAAAGAAATATTTATTTACAGACTTTCATGAGTTTGGAAGAAAAAGATATATTTGTTAAAGACTTTCATGAGTTTGGGAAGAAAGAAATATTTCTTAGAGACTTTCATGAGTTGGGAAGAAAAGAAATATTTCTTAGAGACTTTCTTGAGTTTGGAAGAAAAGAAATATTTCTTAGAGTCTCATGGTTGGAAGAAAAGAAATATTTCTTAGGGCTTTCATGAGTTTGGAAAGAAATGTTCTTAGAGACTTTCATGAGTTTGGAAGAAAGAAATAGTTGTTAGAGACTTTCCTTGAGTTTGGAAGAAAGAAATATTTCTTAGAGACTTTCATAGGTTTGGAAGAAAAGAAAGTATTTCTTAGAGACTTTGTGAGTTTGGAAGAAAAGAAATATTTCTTAGGGCACTCATGAGTTGGAGAAAAGAAATATTTGTTGAGACTTCAGGTTTGGAAGAAAGAAATATTTCTTAGAGACTTTCATGAGTTTGGAAGAAAGAAATACTACAAGAGAATTTCATGAGTTTGGAAGAAAAATATTTCTTAGAGACTTTCATGAGTTTGAAGAAAGATATATTTCATGAGACTTTCATGAGTTTGGAAGAAAAGATATATTTATTAGAGACTTTCATGAGTTTGGAAGAAAAGAAATATTTCTTAGAGACTTTCATGAGTTTGGAAGAAAAGAAATATTTCTTAGAGACATTCGCAAGTTTGGAAGAAAAATATTTCTTAGAGACTTTCATGAGTTTGGAAGAAAAGAAATATTTCTTAGAGACTTTCATGAGTTGGAAGAAAAATATTTCATAGAGACTTTCATGAGTTTGGAAGAAAAATATTTATTAGAGACTTTCATGAGTTTGGAAGAAAAGAAATATTTCTTAGAGACTTTCATAAGTTTGGAAGAAAAGAAATATTTCCTAGGGCCTTTCATGAGTTTGGAAGAAAAGAAATATTTCTTAGAGACTTTCTTGAGTTTGGAAGAAAAGATATATTTGCTAGAGACTTTCATGAGTCTGGAAGAAGAAGATATATTTGTTAGAGACTTTCATGAGTTTGGAAGAAAAGATATATTTGTTAGAGACTTTCATGAGTTTGGAAGAAAAGATATATTTGTTACACATTTTCATGAGTTTGGAAGAAAAGATATATTTGTTAGAGACTTTCATGAGTTTGGAAGAAAAGATATATTTGCTAGAGACTTTCCTTGAGTTTGGAAAGAAATATTTCTTGGGCACTGTGAGTTGGAAGAAAAGATATGTGTTAGAGACTTTCATGAGTTTGGAAGAAGAAGATATATTTGTTAGAGACTTTCATGAGTTTGGAAGAAAAGATATATTTGTTACAGACTTTAATGAGTTTGGAAAAATATATTTGTTAGAGACTTTCCTTGAGTTTGGAAGAAAAGATATATTTGTTAGAGACTTTCATGAGTTTGGAAGAAAAGAAATATTTCTTGAGACTTTCACTTGAGTTTGGAAGAAAAGATATATTTCTTGAAGACTTTCATGAGTTTGGAAGAAAAATATTTCTTAGAGACTTTCATGAGGTTGGAAGAAAAGAAATATTTCTTAGAGACTTTCATGAGTTTGGAAGAAAAGATATATTTCTTAGAGACTTTCATGAGTTTGGAAGAAAAGCCTTCTTAAGACTTTCATGAGTTTGGAAAGAAATATTTCTTAGAGACTTTCATAGTTGGAAGAAAAGAAATATTTCTTAGAGAATTTCATGAGTTTGGAAGAAAAGAAATATTTCTTAGAGACTTTCATGAGTTTGGAAGAAAAGATATATTTGTTAGAGACTTTCATGAGTTTGGAAGAAAAGATATATTTGTTAGAGACTTTCATGAGTTTGGAAGAAAAGAAATATTTCTTAGAGACTTTCATGAGTTTGGAAGAAAAGAAATATTTCTTAGAGACTTTCATGAGTTTGGAAGTATTTCTTAGAGACTTTCATGAGTTTGGAAGAAAAGAAATATTTATTTAGAGACTTTCATGAGTTTGGAAGAAAAGAAATATTTCTTTGAGACTTTCATGAGTTTGGAAGAAAAGAAATATTTCTTAGAGACTTTCCTTGAGTTTGGAAGAAGAAGTAATATTTCTTAGAGACTTTCTCATGAGTTTGGAAGAAAAGAAATATTTCTTAGAGACTTTCATGAGTTTGGAAGAAAAGAAATATTTCTTAGAGACTTTCATGAGTTTGGAAGAAAAGAAATATTTCTTAGAGACTTTCATGAGTTTGGAAGAAAAATATTTCTAGAGACTTTCATGAGTTTGGAAGAAAAGAAATACCATTGAATTGTGATTAAACTTCTTCTTAGACGTTCCATATCGACTACTCATTAACCCTTTCTTTTGTGATTTGTATATGATCCGAGCCTAAAAGCTGATTGTACGTTGTGCCAGTTAGCCGTCTAAGTTGTGCTTGTACTCTTTCTGAGATGCATTTATGTCATGAGCCCAGAAAATACATGGGCAGAATTTTTGTTAAACATTAATGTTCTCTCTGAAGAACATTTCTGCATGCATTCCTTCGCCTGCGTGAAGTGACGTTGTTGTTTCTGAAAATAACAAGATTAGTAAGCTTAAATAAACAAGAAAATATTATAAAGGAAACTGAGATGATGATGTTAAATTAGCACTGCCTATTAGTGAGTCGCCGATAGCGAAGTTGATAACAAAGATATGGATCGGTAGTTCGTCGTGAAGTCCCATTGACCTTCTCAGCAAGCTCAGACGGTAGAAAGCGGAAGGGAAGCAAATTAGTGCATTTAGTATGACAATGGAAGAACTGGCGGGGACAAATTCACTACTCTGACTGGAGTCACAAAACTACTCCTGTGAGAGTGCATTTGAGTGATTCATTGACTATGCTCAAGCAAATAAACATGATTTAAGAAAACTAGGAATGAAGAAACAATTATTAAGAGAAATAAAATTCAGACAAGTAAAAGTATTTTGGTCATAAAAAAGACATGACAACATGATACAATTTTTACTAGAGAGAAAAGTTGAGTGGGGGAAAGTAAGAGGAAGACCGAGAGAGATAAGTGGGAGGAAACTTTAAAAAATGGATGGGTTACAGTCTGGCTGTGTGCAACACTAAGACAAAGACAGAGGATTCTGAGATTTATTGCAGCCAACACCGATGTGGAGACGGCACCGATGAT